>PTEX01000046.1:2890964-2922448 GCA_003342815.1 Eudromia elegans | reverse complement strand
TTTTTTTTGAGATTAGGTAGACCACATATGGCAGCATGCTCTCAATGCAAAATCATGACCATCAGCCCTTAGAAAATCTAGCTATAACCTTGCTTCTAAGGTTGGAGAATTGAAAATGTTTGAATCCTGGCTACTGGAAATAAGTATAGAGAGGAGGAGATAGGATTTGATTGAAACAGTTAGTTAACTTGCCCCTGGGACTGCCCTTAGGTATCACTGAGCATGTTTCTCTCTGCTGACACCACTTTTATTCAGATTATCAGCCTTGCTTTTTGGCATGCTGCAGTGAAGTTGTCATTTCTTTTCAAAGGAAAAGAAGAATAGAAAAGGCACCATCAGTAAGCAATGGTGACTTCATCTATGGTTATTCATATATCTTTTCATAGAGATTTTCCAGTGTCTCACACTTGCCTAAATTCACATGAATGGGAGTTTATGTATATCAAGGTCATAGATATGCTGGATTACTTTACAAARCTTTTTTATGGAAACACCCTAAACATATGATCTGAAAACTTAAAATTAAATTTGTGAGTGCCCTCTGGTATCAAAGGCAATTTTAACTTTTGATGAGTGGACCTGTTGCACCCTGAAGTTTGAAGAACAGTATTTTGTTAAATTTCAAGAAGAAAACTTAAAATCTATTGGTGCAGCAAGGTTTTGGCAAAGTTTCTTTTTCCTTTTGGTACAGACATCTTGATAGAAAAGTCATGCTGCACTGAAAACRTTGCTGCTTCTTTGTGCTGCCATGCTCCTTCTTTGTTGTTTGACCTTTTTTGCTGCTGTTTACTCATGAGGGATGAGTACAGGTAGACAACATGAAAGTGCTGAGGCAAGTGTACAGTTGAAGCTGAGACATGACAATGCACTGTCAGCCTCTTGCCTGATTCAGAGATGGACACTCTTCTTTTGGGGTGGAGTTGTTTTCAACTAAAGTGTACTTTAAGGACTACGTACATACAACATTAGATATTCTTACCATTTAGYTGATTCAGCATCCTAATGGATGATCCTGTTAATATTTTCCATAAATGGTTAAGTTTAATTATATGACTATCCAGTGGGAGTTTAATTCTCCATGATCTTCTGGAAGGGACTCTGAATGTTTTTAGTGAGTTAAGTTTAGGTTAGTGAGTTTACTTTTCAGTCCTGTCAGTTTCAGTAGAGTTTCCTTAGGATTGAAATGGTGCTTTAAATGAACTCGAACAGCATTGTAACATACAAAATTATTTTGGGAAATAATCAATATCAGGTTGTGGTTTGTGAGWTGTTAACAGAATTTAGACTCTAAAGTCCAAAACTGTGAACCTGTCAGTTGCTCCTTAACTCTGGAGAAAACTCCACAGGACACTTATTTTTTCAACTTAAGTTACTCARACTTGTTGCTCGTGCTTATACACACTTCATCACTTAAAATACAGATAACCATTTTCARGGAGAAAAGAAAGGCTTTCATTATGTTCTAATCACTAGGTTGTAGACTTAAGCACTTGCTTTCTGTCTTCTTCATCCACTGAATTTTTAATTTTCTACTATGAATCAAAAAAAATTCAGTAGGAATAATGGACTGCTTTCTCATCCTTTTCAGAGATCTTCACATGCTTAGATGACATGTGGGGGTTAATCCCTCAGAGTAAAGAAGTATTTGAGCTTGTGTCTGTCCTCATCCTGAATGACTAACTATTACCTAAAATCAGATGGTCCTTTCTGCTTTATTTTCCAGGACAAAAGCACCCTCTTTAAAATACTTGAGTAGCTGCTTTCATCAGAAGAATCAGGAGAAGGATCAGGTGGAGGGTGGTGGCTTTTGTCTCTGAGTGACCAAGAAATGCAATGTCAGACTTATTTCTGGCCTCACGTTTCCATATTGGCTAACTTGTGGGCATACATCCTAGGCAGTCAGAGTTAGGTGCATTTCATTCAGAAATGCCTTAATTTGCTTATTTGCTGTGCAGGAAGCTGAGAACCCCAGATTCTGTATTCTGCATTTTACTGCTGGAGTAGGTGATCAACTAAGAATACARTGATTAGTAAGGTTTTTTAGGTCTAGTGTTTTAGAGTTATATGTATATGTAAATCTTACTTCCAAAAAAGCCTATATGAACTGAATAATTGTTAGAGACACTGGTACTTTAAACTTATTCTTAATCAAAGAGTAAAKATCTCACTTTCTTAGCTTTCTAGAACAGTTAAGAACACGTTTTCCAGAGTTCTGTAGGGAGATATTAAATGTTTCAGATAATTGTTGGTTCTTTTTTTTTTTTAATCTACAATACTTTGCACTCAAATAACTTCTAATACAAGAAGGGAGTGATAATGCCAAATGATCTTCATATAATTGTCCATCACCTTTACATTTTAATATCAATAGAGTTATGCCTGCTATTCTATGTAAAACACGAAAATATACTTCCTAAAAGAAGCTTCTGTCATTYGGAAAAATCTAAAGGAATAATAACGTTTCACTGTGCTTCCCTGGGGGACTATTTATATATGAGTATGAATTTGTGGAAGCCTTCAAGCACTAATAGAAAAAAAACCTATTAGGTTGATGGTAAGTTTCAGTGAAGAGGAGCAAGAAGGGAAGATATTTTTGCCTCAGCAGAAGGACCTTAAGTCCTAGAAAAAGATATTTTATAAAAATGTGATGCTGCTTCATACAGAGGAGATGTTATAATTTAGGGATTTCTTGACAGCGTATTTCAGGCACAGTAAATAAAATATGTGAAATGGGCATTAAAATAGAAAATGATGTAGCCTTCAAGCACCCTGCTTAATATCATAAAACRGAACTGAGAGAACACTGGAATCAACTGAAATGAAAATTTAGTGCACCTCCTCTCAGCTTTTTGTCTTTACTCTTCCATATGTAGAAGAAGCACACTTCACTCCAGAATCTGGACTAATTTATGGAAATCAATTTCAAAGACAAATATATGCTGTCTTCAGCACCGTTCTTACAAAAAAGACCAGTAACAAAGCCAATAGAAGTAATTACCTGTGGGCATTCCATAYGCTTTTGTTGGTAAACCTTTCTCCAGAAACCAGTACTGTTAAAGTGAATTAATCTCTCCTCTATTTTCCAGTAAGTGTCAATTAGTGTAAAAGAAGATCCCGTATTTGCCAGCTGAGGATAGTAATTGTTGTTTCCTGTTCAGTTTGTCTGCTGTGGCAATGAGTACCCAAAATACTCCTTGAAGTGTTTCTCTGTGCTCTTACTGCAGGCAATGTGCCTTGTTTCTTTCAAAATAGGTTTGGAAGACTGCCTATTTTATGTACCAGACCACTGCACTTTAAAGCTTGCACTTTATAGATGTAGACCAGAAGATGGAAGCAGGGCTAAATATTAATGAGAAAAAAAAAAAAAAAAAAAAAGACGGAATTAAGAAATTGACTGGAAGAACTTTAATTTCAGAAAGCCTCTAATATAAAACTCTGGCTTCTCATATACACTAAATGTGATCAGAGCAAAGAAACACCTGTGAATAATGAAGGATGAAATTCATTTTGTGACAGTGGGTCATGGGCCCTGGGTATAATTGCCTTAAAAGCTCAACACAGCTGAACTTGAGTAGGTAACTGAAATGGTCATTTACTGTTTGGATATTCTGCTCAACAATGCAGTTGAATACTTTTCATTGCCTGAGAAATGAGAGTTCAGGCCTTTCTCTTCCTGGACTATTACTCTTGTTATCGAGGTGTTGGTTAGAATGTACGAGGGAAGAAACAGTAGCTGTGATTTATGAAGTGACATAGAAATGGGCACCACACAGCAGAAGTCATGGCTACAACTTCAAACTTGAGGGAGGCATGTCCTTGAAATGCAGGATAGKGCAATGAAAGTCCTAAGCAGGACCACTGAATTAGGCCCTCAAATTCCCTTTAACATTTGTGAAAATCTGTTTGTAAGAAAATATTTGGGTTTACATTCATACTACCCTATCCTGTAGAGGTAAGTGTTTACAGGATAGTAACATTATCTAAATAGAGCAGAATGCTGTTGCAGTGTCCTTAGTTTCATTTTAGTTATATGACAGAAAATATTGTACTTCTCCTTGACGTTGCTTGTTTGCATTTATTCTTGTTATTTCTTCATTCGAGATTGCAGAGTAACCTCTTATAAATATTAAGTGTGTTGCTATATAATGCACCAAAGAAAGGCACTTAGGTTTCTCCACTTTTCTTTTATATTTGTTGCTTTAGAAAGCAGAATGATGCTGGGGTGAGCTTTCCTTTTTCTATGGCTTGCCAGCTCTTGRGCTGAGCTGAGGTGAATTAGTGAGCTTGTTAGTGAGGTGAGCTTGTTTCTGTACTAATCATTTTTGAATGATTTGAACCTGATAAAGCGATACCTTGTAGGAGGACAAAGACTTATTCTGGCTTTTCTGAAAGGGATGCCTACCTGTTCAGTTTATTTCTTTGAAGCCAGAACTAGGGACAACATGTAGTAATTTTTCTCAGTGASACAGGGCAAAGTATTTTAGTGGACYGTGAAGAGCATTATGTATATTCAGAGTGCCATTAGATGTTTGTATTGTGAGTGACTGCAAACATACATAGATTCTTTTCAGTGAGTTATTAAGCCTCTTTATCAAATGCTTCACAGAATCAGCTAACTACACATCCTATCTGAMTCATAGTTGTCACATTTGTATGGGAGAGATAATGGCATTGCTTCTAACAGAATGAAAAGTGGTAAGTTTATCTTATAGTTGTTATTTACATATTTTAAGCAACATAACAACTAAAACTTGAAAGAAACATCTGCTGCTGATTTTTCTGGGTTTTGTTCTATCTTCTTTTTCACTTCCTGTTCATTTATAAATAACTTGCAATTACTGAAAAAGAGCATAGAAGATGACAAAGACTCTCAAACATCATAGATTAAAAAAAAAATTATATGAGAAAAAGGGAAAAATTAAACAAATATGGTCCCCAGAAATGTTTCATTTGCMAAAAWAAMCCCCACAGTAGTAGGAAGAAAATGACTTCAAGTGAAGTCCTAAGACTTGACTGTGTAATAAATCCTTGTAAGTTCTAGTCAAGTAATGATTGCAATGGACAGTCAAGGTGAGAGAGCACATATAGGAAACTGACATTTAATTTGTCACTGTGAWTCTGGATACTAGCAGCTACTGGTGATAGGAAGAGGTACAATGACATTTAGAGTGACAGAAAAAAAAGTCTTTTTATCTTCACTCTTGACTGTAAAAATGATCCTTCATGAGGAAGGATCATATATTCAACTGTTTTAGAAAATCCTTTCTGTCTTTGATTTCTATTTAATATGAAATGTCTGTAGTCTGTCAATCTGGGATCTCTTCTGGTGTCTGAACTACCGGAAATACTAGAGCAGAAGTATCTGTATTAGACTTTTTTTGGTGKTTTTGTGTGTGCTGCCATTTGTGTTGTATTTAGGTAACAGGACTCTTCCTTTTATGGTGCCATTATCTTTATGTACTATAAATCATTTAATCAAGAAGAAAGCTATGAGATCAGTTTGGTAGAGGAGTAAACAAGGTATCATTCTGGAGTAATGACTGGAGTAAACAAGGTATAATTCCACCAAAATCAGYTGAGTTGCACTGGGCAACAAGGAATTAAGGAAAGATTTGTCAGGGGGTCAGATTCTGTTAATATTTTGACTTACTTAATCTTTACTAAATATCTTCATTTTGCTAAAACTCAGTGGAATATCAGTGCGAAGAGTGATAGTCCCACTRAGTGAGGCTACCAGTGAGAAGGGAAAAGGCTACCAGTGAGTACCACGYTCGTGGTACTCAGGGTGCAGCTGCCCTAACAGGACAGAAAAAAATGAGTTCCCAACTCATTAATGATTCAGCGGATCCAGATGCAAAACAAAATATTAGACTTCTGGAATAAACTGTTACTAAATTCCCATCATTTCATTTCAGTGCAACATGCTGTTGTTCTTCATAACGTGTCAAAGTGCTTATATACTGCCAGATAATATCTTAATTCTCTCTTGGAAGCTAGTACGTTTTACTGAGGAGCTAAAGTATCCATTCTATCTTTTATGTGCCTCAGAAGAGTATTTTGAAGTTCAATTAACATTTGAGAAGGGTTCTGAAATCCTCAGATGACATATACTGTGGAAACACACAAAGCAGTTGTTACCTATTAAATATATATTTTTTCATGCCTATATATCACTTATCAAGTTCCTCTTGGATAAAAGTATCCTTTTTTTTTTTTTTTTTGGTTAGAAAGCCACTTGTGCAGTGGTACAAACTCAATATAGYGTAAGAGACTGTGAGAATTTTTGCTCATTGAAATCGTTCAAAGTTTAAGGTTAGGTGACATATCATTGTTCAAGGATTTATTCATATGAAGATTTTAAGAATTCTTAGTCCTGCAACTTGCAAGAATCTACAAAGTCAGTATAAAAATGAACATAAATCAAATGAAGTCTAAAAGGCAAGAACCATGATCCTGTCAGTTTGAAGATTTCACCTGCCTGACATGATCATCTCTCCAGGCCTTGCACCACTTCTGAGCTCAAGTAAGCACAGTAATTAGAGAATGAGTTAGAGAGTTCAGATCATCACTCTTAAGTTTGCCCTTCGGTATGGCAGATTGTGGGAGGATGGATTGCCAAAAACTTGAAGTTTCATTAGTCCTGGAATGAATCATTTGCACAAAAGAAAGGCTGAAGTTAGGCTGCCCTCTTTGAACGAATAAAAGCTTTTTTTACATACAAGTATGGTGAAGCTGGTTTCAGAGCACCCAGTGATTCATTTTTTCCATTAGGCCACTTGATTGGTCAGGTGGCCTTTCTGATGGAGCTCTTGAAATGCAAGTACCCAGGAGGACATTGTACTGTCAAATACAATTCGGGACTACAGCACAAGTGCAAAATAAAGTCTAAGCAAATGCCTAAGAAGAGCTGTAATATAGAAGAATTAATAGCAGCTGAGGACCTGACTCTAATAAATAACTCAGTAGGCCACTGAGGTTCTTTCTTTCCTTCCAAGTCCTGCTAAGAGAGTCTTACTTTGTACTGGAATATTCTAAAAATGCAGCAACTCACACGGTTGCTTTCCTTATTTTATTTGTTCTTATCCCAGCCCAGGTGGGACAAAATTTGCTTTCTGTCAGGCACTGAAGAAAATGTCCCAATTTTGCAGAGTGTAGAAGAGGGACAGAAAACAGAGGTACAGTGGGCAGAAATATCAATTAGAGGTTGAGCTGGAAATATATTGTGTGAGAGGGATTTCTCCTTGCCTGTGTTTCTGTGGACTGTGTCCACAGTAGATTGGGATGAACATAAAGTCCTTAACACAGGTGCCCCTTTTATTAAGTGTATTTGGTGCATATTTGGTGCATATTTGGTGCATATTTGCATGGCAGAGGGATTGAGGCATTGTTCCCAGAAACTTGCAGAATTCCAGTTGTCCTGGGAAGCAGATTTGTACCCTGCAGCAAGAAACCATCCTTTTCTTTCTCCTTTCCTTTCCTTTCCTTTCCTTTCCTTTCCTTTCCTTTCCTTTCCTTTCCTTTCCTTTCCTTTCCTTTCCTTTCCTTTCCTTTCCTTTCCTTNTTTTTTTTTTTTAAGAGTGGAGATTTTCTTTAAAATGGTGTGAAAATATTATTTACAGATGTACAGACATGAATATTCACTTTTAAAGATATTCTTTAATAAAGATGGACCCATATTTCTTTCTTACCCTTTTTTCACCCTTAATTCCAAATCTAGCAAATTCCAGCAAAGTCCACCAAATTTATGAGGTTTATTTATAGAATATAGGATATTTATATTTAGATATATAAAATTAGTGCTAAAAGGGGGAGAAAGAGGAAAAAGGACCTCTCTCTGAAGAGATGTCATGTACACATATGTGATTTTCTTAATATAGTCTTCCAGAGGAAGGAGAAAGGAGATCATCTCTTTTGCCTTCCATTGAAATCCCTATCTGGGAGGACACTGTAAAGGAAGTCAATATTACAAACTGCATCCAGGGACACCAGAGCAACTGAACAACTCCACAAGCAGAAAGTGCAAGCGGCCTCCTCTGTCTGACCTTCTGAGTTACCTTTGGCTACAGTTTACATATCAAATATCTAAAAGGCACTTCAATTTTAATTTGCCTCATASTGCAAATTGCATTCATTTATTTTCACTTGCATAGTGTTCTAATGTCGTTTGCATTGTCCTTCTAATGTTACCTATTTCCATGTAGATTTCTCAAGCTCGTATATAATTCTTTTCTGAGATGTGCAGAAAACAAATCCTTCTTTTATGGTTTTTGAAATCTGCTTTCATTCCAATTATATATATAATCTGACATTTTTAATTTGCTGAGAAAGAATTTCTGGACAAAAGCAATTTCACACAGAGCAAATAGTTTTCTTTTCAGAAGATATTCCTTCTTTTTGTTCCACGTTTTAGTAGTAGTAAATTCTCTTGTGTAATTTTAAAATGAAAAGTTGAAGTCGAAACCAGTTTKCCCGAAAGTAATGGACCACCATGGGAAGTTTTAGTGTTCTCAGAACTGTCAGTTTAGCTATTAAGATTTTTTGACTCTCTCCAACTCTGTGATGTTCACCATGTTGCTCATGTGCATGGAGGGGTCTTCTTGCTTTGTGTTATTACATTTCTCAGTGTTCAAGTCTGTTATTTTTGCCATTATGTTCAAAGGACTGGAACAACCCTAATCAACCAAATGAACAGTTTCCAAGTTTGTGACCTTCACTAGAGCAATCCAAAGGTACCTTCTCTGTGTCCGAAGGCAGCAGAATTTAGCATACATTTAAATATAAACAGTTATCTGCTTAAAAACTTTGTGAAGTGTGGACTGCTGAACTTGAGTTACAGGATTGCTGAAATATATTATCTTTTCTCTGTGGCAAGTCCAAAGAGGGTTAAATTCAACTGCCTAATCATAGGCATTGATTGCCATTTAGAATACCCTATGTGATGTTGTCCTAGCCTCCTTCTGTTTCTTCAAGACTCGTGTCATTGCAGTCACATTCAGGATACTCTTTCAGTATCAGAGTGCTGTTCTTAATATATATTTAAAGTAAATCAGATCAGTAGATTCTCTGAATTTAATGTTAAGCAGAGCTGTATTTAATCACGTGCTAATATGTTGCAGGAAAACTTAATTGTTTGAAGGATCAAGGCTGTGCTTAATTGGGAAAGCCAGAACAGCATTTATGATTAACCAGATTACATATAGGATAAGTATATCAAAAACGCAGCCTGAACCCTGACACTAATAGCAGCGCTGGCTAAGATTCTTTCATGGCTTCCTGTATTTTCTCTTCAGGGACAAACACACAGAGAGAGAGGTTACATTTGTATTTAATATTGATATCTATTATTTTTTTAATATCTTAGAATTCATCCAATTTCCTTTGAACCTATGTAGCCTCTTTACAATACTCAGTAGTAAGTGATTTAACAGTCCATTTTATGAAAAATAAGTTCATTTGTTTATTTTGAACCTATTACATGCTATTTTCTACTGATGTTCTGCTTTTTGTATTAAAAGAAACCGTAAAGAATCATTCTCTAGTCACTGTTTCATTGACATTTAGGAATATTTAGATTACTTATTCCTCAATCTCCTTTTGTCTAGGTAAAAGTTTTGTTATAATAAATATAGTAATAATGAGCTATAAAAATCCAAGAGTCCAAGAGGAACTGTCAGTGAGTCTTTCCTCGCTCCTGCTTACAGCCTTGCTTTTTTTTTTTTTTTTTTCTGTAGAGATCTGCTATGGTGTATAGAAGCTATTATATATTGTCTGAAAACAGCTTTCACCTATCTTTAGTCTTCAGTATTCATCAGAAATCCACTGTCACCTGTAAAAACAATAGAATTGAATTATAGGCATTTTGTATTTAGCCCTCTTGTCTGTGAAATATATTAACCCCTGTCTGTGTATAATCCAATATTCCCAAATGTCATTCTTTCTTCCTCTACCAATGCATCATGATTGCCAGTAGGCAGTATAACTAAAGGTGGAATTCAATGTTTTTCAAAGATATGACACAAAAATATGCAGCCATTTTTAACAAGTTCATCTTTCTTCTTATATGATATTCTAACTTTTTGTCATTTTGCCATATACTGCATACACGTTCTTGACAGAAACTTTCTGATGTCTAATTWTCTTTCTGATTAATCTAATGGCAAACTAAAAACCACTGTCAAATCTGAACTTAAATAGTTCCTTTTGGAATGCTGCCAGTGCTTTGCTTTTCTGTTGTGGCTCTGGTTTGCTTGAGACTAGCATTGTCTTTTGTCAGGTCTACAGCAGTTAGGTAAAGTTTTTCTCAGTGTTGCAGAACAGCACTATAGGGCGTTCTTCTTGAAGTGGAAAAATCTGTGAAGATTCCGTCCTTATTCAGTGTTTCAGTGACCGTTACGTTTTTATAGACCTGTAAGTATAAAAGGGCAACACTGAAAAGGCAAATAATGTGTATTTGCTTGCACAGTTTTGGCTTTAAAAGTGCCAGAGTAGGATGTATAGGCTAGGAGGATACTCAAACCTTTTGGACTAATTCCCACATCTCAGATTTGAGTACCGCTGGGCAAGGGCTGTAGGATGGAGGAGTTTCCTGATCACTGGCAGGCAAACCAACGCCTCACCCATCTAATTTGCTTCAGCACACTGTGCACATACATCTTGTGCTGTCATTGTAATKCTTTGTGAAGTTGGAAATGCAATTTTCCACTTCGTAATTTATGCACTCAGGGAAATGGTTATGCTTGCTTTTTAAACCTGCACCTACTCTTTGCTCAGCTGTGTGGCATTGTCCTTTGCTGTGTCAAAACTGGATGAATTTCCTAAGCAGATCCCCATCTGCTATTCCACTGAGAAATCTGGGGGAAGTCACTTACAGGAAGGAGCAAGGTATGGACATTATAAAAATATTAGGGGCAGAGAAAATAATATGCAGAAAAGGGAAAAATAAACTTTTATTTTTCAGGAACAAAATTAATTATCTTTCCCCACTTTCTTCCTTCATGTCATAGCTTGCAAAATGCTTGCKTAGATCTGCTTGCTTTACTTCATTGGGTTTCTCCTCAGGAGAAGAGTATTGTTTACTACATGAGCAAAAACCCAGCAATGGATTAATTTTTGGTGTTTTCTGGATAGCACCCATGTTTGGATGAACAAATCAGATCCTTAGACACGCTGAATGAATGCTAAGAAACTGTGACCTTAGTGAACACATTATTTGCAATTCAGCCAGAGAGGTATCATGCGTTCACCTCCTGTTTAAATTATATGCTTCAGGTCATTTAAAATTTGTGACTGGTTCTAAAGATCAATAAAACAGGTAGTTCCTTTACGTAGTTGCATTAGGCTTTTAAACTAATTCTTTTAGTAAGCCTAATTGTAGTATTTACCGTCAGATAATCTAATAAATAATACATGACAATCACTAGAGAAAGAATAAGTTATGAACAGCAATCTAGCATGTATGAATAAATGTTTCAAGATGCTTGTGTCAATGAAGCTTTAGTTAAGCTAATTGAAAATTAGATGACTGGARAACACTAGGGTGTAAGAATGATGAGTTAGACATTRCCACAGACACAAAAAATGAAAGAACTAGCTTAACTGGAAAGTGCATATATATGTGTGTGTATATGTAAATATATGTATATATAAATATAATAATCTTATTTAAATGGTATTCAATCACTTTATATAGATTTAAATGATTTTTTATTAGTGATTAAGATACTAATAGACTAATACCTTTCCAAGTTYGTGTTCCTCTGGCAGAGTTTGTGTGCAAGTGGAGTTTTCCATCTACCGATGCTCTAGAAAGTCCTTATAATTCTGTAATTTTAGACAAAATTTTCTCACTTAACAAGGATAGTATTCATTAGTGAAATCTTTAATTCTCACTTTAAGTATATATTTTTATTTTTTAATACTGTTTCTCATTTGATGTATTTGTTTCATACAAAAAAAAATTTGTTTCATACCAAAAAGCTGAGCTTTGATGATGAGTGCCTATTTACATGATGAAATGGAGAGCTATCAATGAACATTTGTGACTATAAAGTCTTATGTTTGCAAAACAGATGTGTCCCAAATATTGTGGGAATGATTAGGGAGGCCTACTGAAAATCTGGCTGTCAGGGTTTAAACAAACAATTGAACTCAATCAATAAGAAGAGTCAGTTTTGAATTTCTWATGTGCAAGTAATTCCCTCTGAGATCAAACTCCTGTCTCTTTACTGATTGAACTGTAAGTAAGTATTGACCACTAATAGATTTTTTGCTGGCTAGTTAGAAATGTAATCAGCTTTCCATGGATTTATGTTTTTTTTTTTTTTAAGAAAAAAAGGGGTAGTCTTATAGTTTGAGGGTAGTCTGATGCTGAAATTTTAGCAAGTGCAGAGAAAGCTGATGTTTGTGACAATTGGAAAGTCACTGTTTGACATTTAAAATTTGTTTAGCAGAAATAAACAGTAAATTAAAGAATTTCCTGCGTAATTTCTGTGAAACATTTGAAAGTTCTGTTTTTTTCAATGGCTGTGGCATATTCAAAATGGGAAAAAGGAGACTTGCAAGTCACTGTAGCCACTTTCTGTGTATGATTCAGAGATGAAATTCCACGGTTATATATATATATATATATATACATATATATATATGTATATTTAATGGACATGCTTGGTTACAGCACAGTCTGAACAAGTTATATGCACCTAAATTAAGACATGTGTTGGACTGTAACAATGACTAGCTCATTTCAGCTACTTCCTCTGAAAGCTACCTGAAAATATTAAGCTGGTAACTGGCATCCAGTGTCATCTCTGAGCTGATAGTGGCTTTTCACTCAGGTAAGGTTCTATCATCAAGAATCTGACATCTCCATTTTTACCACAAAGTGAAGGGAGCCCGTACGAAATGTCATTGCAGTGTTCCTCCACTTACCCAGGTTGAGGGGTTTGATCTTGCGGGCAATTTCAGAGCTTGCTTCTCAGATGAGAGGCAACACTGCAGTGACCAATGTATTTTGACCAATGTATTTTTCCAAGCAGGTGTCCCCTTGCTAAACCATAACTTGCTGGTTTCAGCATGTATGCAGACATCTCTAACTTTTTCCTCTTCTACCTGAAAATAGGAATCCATATTTTCATTTTCCAAAGATCCCGCTCTTATGAAAATTTGCTCCGACTGCTGTTACAGTCATGGTTTATTATGAGAGAAGGTAAAAGAAAAGGTCTAATGTTTTAGCCACTTGCTTAGGATGTTCACCGGGAAGTTAAAAAAGCTTGAGGCTCCTGTTGCAATAATCACTTACACATTTTACATCAAACAGTCTTTGACTAAAATGCATAAATGATATGTAATGTAGGGATGGGAGCCCCAGGCTCCATACCTTAATATGAATGCTCAAAGCCTGCTAAACTAATCTACCAAGCTACAATCTTTGCAACATTCTTCTTGGCTCCCAATTCATCTTTAATATTCTCTTTCCAGAAGTTATACTCACTAAGCAATTTGCAAATAATAACAAATCAGATAAAAAGGCAAGAGCTGTCTTCCATAATAATAACAAAACACAAAATAAAAAAGACCCAGATTTGCCTATCTAGACAAGATCTCTTTCAAAGTGACAACTTTTGCCATACAAAGAACTTTTTTTATTGAACTGTTGTGAGAGAAACATAACTACCCAAGTAACTGTAGATAAGCCAATTTCTATAACTGATTAAGTGAATCAATACTTCAGACTCTCTGAAATGTTACAGTATTGTGTACAGTATTATGGACTGTAGTCCACGGGRAAAAAAAATAAAGAGTTTGCTGACTTTACACTGTATTAACTAGGTGTTAATTGTAGAAACTTTGTTATCTTTGTTAGAGTTGCTGAAAATCTTAACTGCAAGGGCTAACAGACTCACTAAGTCTCTATGGGAGACACTGTACCAACACAGACAAGAAATAATTGCTGATCCATTAAAATTTATAGGTAGTTAGACTGATTAAGACCTGGGAATTAAAACTGAATATGCAGCAAAGTAGRTTTCCTTTATAGAATCATAAGGCTGGAAGGAAGCTTATGAACATATTTGGTTCATCCACAGCCCTGAGGCAGAATTAAATATTCAAAATTGACTCCGGATCATTGTATGTCTATACTTTTCTTAAATCTCCAGTGATTTGACTCTCTGTCTGAGGACACATGGAAGGTGAACAACAGAGCAGAGGATAGACTTAGCAATATCTATATTCCARTCATTGAACATATCCCACTGTCTTATTTCTCCAGATAAAGAGTATTATATTTTAAATAATGCTACAGAGTAGTAGAACTAGTGAAATTCCCCATTATCAGCTATTTTGTGTCAGCAAATATAAATAATTCAAAAGGAAGAGGAGAACAAGGTATGGAATAAGATTAATTCCAACCTTGTCTTTCAGGAAAGACAAACTCTGAACTATCCCCATTGATTTATCTTAAGAACATTTCTGAAAAGGGCAATTAATGCATAAGAAGTGRAAAACTGTTGAAATTTAATGAATATACTAAGTGGAGAACAGCACAAAGAAGACACAGAGTATCATACGGAAAATTTTGGTTGACCCTAAAGATTATAGTACTAGAAATAAGATGCAACTTAATMATTCCAAATACAGTGTCATGAATTTGGTGACTAACAAAAGGTCTTCCATGGTAAGCTTGGAAATTACAGAACAAGAGAAAGACCTAGTGGTACTACTTGGTCACAGGGTGAATATGAATTGAAAATGTTCTGCATTAACAAAACCCAATTGCGATTCTGTGAGGTTTCAGATTAAATGTTACCGGGACAGATGGGAAATGTTCARTCATAAAAGGCACTGTGTAATTCCTTGGGAATTCTGGGTTCAGATTGGCTCTCCATGTTCCGAAAAAAAGACCTCAGGCCAGTGCTGAGAAGGTCTACTGGGGTGAGGAGGATCATAAGAGAAGCCACTTTATCTTTGTAAGAAGGCCGTAGAAGAGCTTGACTCAATTAGACTGATAAACTGAGAGCTATGAGAGGGAATGGTTGCAGCCTTAAAATGGATGGGGCAAACTGCTGAAGGAAAAATAACTGAGTTGAAGAGGATTGTTAGCTGAGGTAGTGGACGTGAATTAAGCATTAATTAGCTCAATATTAGGAAAAGGTTTCTTCTGAGAATAATGATGTTGTGGAAGCATTTTCTGAGAGCAGTAAAGGGATCAGAACTCTGAGCAGTGTTACAATTGGCAGTCCACTGGACTGTGAAATGCATTTTGTGGTATGACTCCTGGTGCTAGCAGGGGACTGAACTGATGTCCGTAAAAAGCCTCTATCTGCCCTATGTTCATATGAGAACGTAAGTATTTTGCCAGGAATGGTATTGCATTCTGGAGAGTTAAGACCAAAACTCTTTATTTGTTGAAATCAGTTTGTCAGGCACATGTAGGCAAGATACTGCAGCGCAATGAAGTTGRGAGCACACATAGGCTCAGGCTTAGTTGTTCCCATCCCAAGATGGGGATTTAGGGAGGTGAAAGGGGCATGGTGACACAGAAGAAATGAGAGGAAGGAAGGGGAGAGAAGGTAAAGCCTTGGACAGCCAAGGAAGGAGAGGGGAACAGAAGGATTCTTTGGTTGCCTGTTCAATCCTTCTCCTCCAGCTCTGTTTCTCTCYCTGAGAAGCAGCCACCCTGGCTTTCCAGGGCTCTGGCGTGGGCAAGGCTAAGCTGTGGCTCTGTTGCTTTGGAGAAYTCCTGATGTTGTCTTTCCTAGCCAATCCTCCTGCTTGTCAGGGGTCGCCGTCAACACTGGGCCGTCAGGCCTGCCTTGCTGTCTCAGAGGGAATTTGTCACGAGAGCTGGGGATCCCTTCCCATTTTCTGTTGTCTCTGTGAGYCATACCAAGTCTTGATGGTGTGTGATCACTTTTGTATTGCTACAGAGCAATAGTGGTACTGGATCCCTTGGAATTTAACTAATTAATCCTCCCTTCATCTCTGCTAATACGCCTTTCAAATGTGAGGAAGAGCTATGTGGCAGTGGCAAGGCTGAAATCTATTATTTCTTTTATCAGATATTTGATCAAGGTAGATGTTAGCACTTGTTCAACTTAAGCTGCAGACCAGATTTCCAAATTAGATATTGCCTTGTATTTCTCAGGGGAGAAATAAAGATGCTTTGAGAAGAAAACTGTCAAAGAAAGCAAGGTCTATTAGCAGTAACAAAAATAAAAAATGAGCTGTCTTGAGCGTATTCAAGGCATAAAGCTTCCTGAATGTAGGTAGAAAGACAATATTTATGCAATGATAGCCCTAGATCAATAAACTGAAAAAGATAAGTGGTAAACATCTAGAAAGCAAATAAATGTATATCAGGCTGCTTGGTAATAAGAGAATATTAGTTTCATCTTGAGTAAACCAGCTTGATTGAAGCAAGTTAAATATGGGAGAAAGGCAATAAACGTTGAAAATAATGTAGGATAGAAAGATATTTTGTGCAGATTTCCATAGCATTATTCATTATTTTACACAAGCCTGACTCAGTTCATTTCAGTGGCATTATTCCACCMCCAAATAAGAGTACTGTGAATAGCTTCATGCTTTTACGATTTATTCACAGACAAAACCAGATGGAAGTATTTAACTAGTATGAAAGAAAAACTAACAGATTAAGGAAATTTATAATTAGGCAGGTGAATCCCAACCCTATAAGGTGTAAGAACATGTATTTAAGTAAGGTAGGAACTKTAATGTTCCCTTTCAGAATTGTTGCAAACACTTGATTGAAATTCTGTAATTCAGTTCATTGAGTACATTTCAAATAGATCAGATATTGCCTCCATTTATTCTTCATCACTGAAATTACTTCCCATGTCAGAAATGTTCTCTTTCCTTGCAGTGACACTATAAAGCCTTCAAGATTGCGCTTGGGTAATTGTAGTGCTTCAATTGTTGAAATGATTCAAATTCATTTATGCTATACTAATTTTTAAATCACATACATTGTCCCCTCTCTCCTTAGGGACATTGCTACAAGACAAGACTAAGGACAGGAAGGAAGAGTGCGTTTGTACTTTGTGTTTGTGCCTGTTCTGTGGACTTATTCTCTAAGGACACAAAAAGAGGTTTTAGCACTGCAGTCAAGGCTTGAAGAAGGAGACATATAAGATCCAATGGAAAGCTGGCATGTGTTTACAACCTGTGACAGAATGGCAACTGAGAGGCAACTTCAGGCCTGGAGCAGTGCAGTGCATGGCAAGAATGCAGGGTAACCGCTGTGTCCCTCTGGTCTAGGAGACCTAGGAGAACRGCCCTCAGTTCTCCCAGTTCTCTTCCCAGTAGCACGGGACCCAGAGGGGCTCACACATCACTAGGGTGCAGGGGAGAGATCACTGTACTGGCAGAAAGAAAGGAGATCCGAGTGCTTTTCCTTTGGAGTTTCATGCAAAGCCAATGTTTAACAAATTAAAGCTTTGCCTCGCTGCTTTCAAAATGGTACCTTTTCAATGATCTGTCTTTCTATGTTCTCTGTTTTTCATTCCTTTGTAAAGGAAAAGCCAATGCCCACTAAAGATCCATTACAGGATTCCCATATACCTCTGTAGATTTTGGACCAGAGTATAGTAAATTCTCTTAATTTATACTACAAATGGCTAGCTTTGAGTGTAAGTTATGTTTCATTTTGACACTTTTTTTTATTTAATGCAAATTGAAAGTAGAAAAACGGCAAAGTTTTGCTAGTAATTTGAAGGCGCTGCATCCAAATGACAGTCTKAATCCATCCAGCACAGCTAAGGACACCTCTGAGTGTTTTGCTTTTATCTTGCATCCTTGTGAGTTGCCTGTGCCGGGAAGATTTTGCCTTTCCAGCTTTTCTGCAACATAGTTAGACCCTGTATGTTTATCTTGCCATTTATAACTTACCCCAGCAGCACTGGGTTCACTATGATCTACAAAATGCATCTGTCCCCCAGCTGGCATAAATCAGCATCCGTAGGTGACATTTGTTGCAGTAGGCAGACTTATTGCCAATGGTGGCAGGATAGTATGGATGAGAGATCAATTAATGGTGTTGATGAGTGGCCCAGGAAGAGAGTATTGCCATTGCTATTAACAGGTTACAGGCCTTATGCTAACTGTGCAATTTGGGCAGCAATATATTTAGGGTTACAGACATTTCAATTAGATACATACATCAGAGGCTGATATACCTCTGTTTAATAAGAAAGAAGCACTGAAAAACACCTTAACTTCCAATGTGCACTGGAAAATATCTTCAATGTACTAAAGGAAAAGTTGTCAAAGGGAGGAAAGGCAGTGATTTCTGACTGCAGAAAACAATGGACTAGTAAAAGGATAAAAGGCAGTAACATATCATTAATATTTTAAAATATCATCTTTAAAATGTTTCATAAATACACTTTTGTTGTAGCGGAGTCTCTGTGCCCACAGTGGCTATCTAGAAAATGGAGTAAGTTAAAACATTGTCTCATCATCAAGGAGATCTGTCAAAGCCACTTGGCAAACAAATGCACAAAGTGCTTAATATAAAAAGAAAAATATGCATTGTTCTTAAGGAAAAAATGAAAAAGCACTGAGTGCTCATTGCTTTCAGAACAAATATTGTAAAGCAGAAGAGATGGAATGTGAAGACCCGATATTTTTCTCACAAATAAGAGAAACAATAAATGTACCTTTCATATTTGATGAGCTAGATCAGTTCTAATCCCAAGGTGCTTGTCAGTGCAAATATTTTATGAGTTCCATGGTCTCATTCCATGAAGAAGGCCAATGATTGCATTGCCATCGAACGCCACCATCACAAGGACTATTCTSAGAAATCCTTGCTGGAGCTTTCTGTTCTTCTTACTGACTTGTCAGTAAGAAAGTCAGTAACTGGAAAGTAACACCGTTTTCTAGAAAACCGTCTAATAAATGAAGGCAATGACGCAAATTCAGATCAGGATTTCCTTCATTACCTTATCTAGAACTACATCAAAATTTCTTTCTTTTTTTCTCCTATAAAATTTCTACCTTTTGTGCATTGCTTTCCTCTCRTTGTATATGCTTTTCTTCCTTCTGGCTTTACCCTCTGGCTAATAAATATCCAAAATTCAACCTGGGGTGATTAGTCTGACAGACTGAAGATAGTGATGGAGCAGCAGGTTAGACTGCAAGGAGCGTCCAGGAGAGCGCAAAGATTCTTGGCAATGCAAGAATGGAGCAGGCAGGAGCTAGACCCTGCGGCAGGCAGTGGTGGTGCCTGCTGCTCCCAGCACACTCCAAAGCATGACTGGCACTCCAGGTAGGGGCACTTCACTTTCTTCTTATGCCATTTCTCTCTCTTTTCGTGTGTATGTCTGTGTGTGTATGTGTGTATGCTTGCTTGYTTGTTTCTTTGAAGAAGAAATAGCAAGAAAAGAGGCTTAGAAGTGAGAACTCTGGACTTATGCCTACTGTCTCCTTAGYATCAGGAGGGTCTGGTATGCTGTTTGGGAGACTTTTCAGAATACAAATTTCTATCTGAAATTTTTTTCCTTCAGTGAAAAAGAGAGGAGGAGAGAGAAAATAAGGAAACTGCTTTCTTTCTTTTTTTTTYCCCACCTGCTACTGACTTAATATTTCTTTGTTTGRATAGTATGGCAAGCAAAAACAGGTACCTTACAAGCTGAAATCTAAGTTACTCTGAAGGCTGCAATAGTAAAAGCCTCTATGGGCTCCTCCCCACAGAGATGCTTGGGCTGAGGAAGGTGGTGTGGAATGAGATGCTGTGGCATTCAGCAGCCGAGAAAGAGGTAAGTCCTGCGGAGGACAAGTAATTCCTCTGAAACTTTTGCAAATTAAAAAAAAAAAAAACAAAAACAAAAAAACAGGAAAGGTTTGTGGAGATCTTTGATATGGTTGCTTAGGCAGGCTGGTGAGCCAGAAGGCTTGTGGTTACACCTTCTCATGAGCGGGGCTAAATGGGATGATAGGGAATGAGGGCAGAGAAATTATCAATTATTATGGCGGTTATTATTATGGCTATTAGTATTTACCCATATTTACCTTGCTTGTCCTCCAAGCAGGAGGATCCAAATTTCAGTACAAGTTCTTGTACTGAGAGGACCTTCAGCTGTCCTGGAGGACAGGCAGCTCTGTGGGGCGCCAGGGGGCTAAGCACGTGCTGGTGTCACAGCACAGCAGAGATGCTGGCAAGGCCTCGGGGACCTGCTCGCCCCAACCCGGGGCACCCCATTTGCCATCCTGCAATTGCAGGCTCAGACCCAACAGGTGGCAATCACAGCACAGCCTCCACCAGCACCTGGAGAAGTGGTTCTGTGCTCTCAAATGCTCCCCAACCAGTGCAGCCCAGGAGAAGAAAAAGAGTGCCAGCACTTTAGATTACCTTCCTCTGGACAAACTGTTCCCTTTGAGGTTTCAGACCATTTTCAGAGCACGCTGTAGTGTACTCTGTTCTCTGTTAGCAATCTGGAACAAAGGAAAGCAGCCTAAAACTATGACTAAGGCCGTGTTCCTTTCTCAGTAATGTCACCTGATGTTGCACTGAAGTCCTCAGGCCTTCGCAGGTGCCAGCCTGGTGCGGACTTTGTCCATCTTGTCCTCTTTTCATTTCCATATTTGTCCTGGGGGTATGAAAGAAGCAAACAGTCTCAGAAAAGGAAAAATAGAGAGAGGGGAAGAACAGTGCTATTCACGAAGCTGAAGAGTTCACTCATTGCTATGGAAACATCCATATCCTAGCAACAGCTTATTGATAGCACGGTGACATGGAAAGACAAGAGCTGATGTCTTTAACTCATGGGAAAACAAGCTATCCTGGATTTCTAATTATTTACTCCATTTTCTTTTTCAAAAGTGCAAGGAAAATTTAACATAAAAATATTAACTTTTTTTTTCATATTTATTTGTTGTTTTGCCTTGAAACATTGCTTGCTAATCACTGATAGAGTTAGGGGATTCCATCACTGTTTATCTGACCAGAAAAATTGCTAAAAAACCACTCCAAAGAAACTCAAAGATATTGATCAATTTGTAGACATTTAGCAAAGTGCTTTTTGATATATCTACAAAGATTTGAATGCCCATGTCTTTACTTCTCTTACTGTCCGTCCATGTCCTTACTTCCCCAAATATGCTTGCTGCAATAGAAATCAGTAAAATGTCATTCAGCGAGTTGCAGAATGGAACGGTTTGTCTTATAGTCCACGATCCATGACATCTTGAATGGAGTGCGTGTGTGTGTGTGCATGTGTCCTGGAAAGTATTAAAAAGCTTTCTGTATTTGTGTGGCCTTGCTTTAGGACTGATGGAACAGTACTCATGTGTATTTCCTGAGAAAGTGCGTTTCCTTCACTTTCTTAGCATGGTCTAAGATTTTCCCCTTGGTCATCCCTAGGGTCCCACAGCCATTACTATGTGTGGAAAATGATGTCTTTGAGAGAAAGGATAGGGTTGCTGTTAGTACTCTGTATATTACTGCAAGTACAGTAGCATTTTGGAGCCCAGTCATAAAACAGGATTTAAATGTGATGTGTTCCACAAACAGAGAGAATGCACAACAGAAGGATGATCTTTATCCCTCAGAGTTTATGGCCAGTCTATTTGCCAATATGATTATTCATTAACAAACAAACAAACAAAATCTTCCTTTTTTTTGGCTTTGATTTGTTTGTGGTATATAGTTGTTGGAAATGTTTCTGTTAAAGTAGGTGTTCCAATGACTATTTTGAAAAATAACAGGAAATTAATGACATTGTTTTGGATGCAGCATCAGTACACTGTAAGCATTTATTTAAGGGCTTTGCTGAACTCGATCCATGTAAAGGACTCCCTGAGCATTGCATTTACTGAGCACTGAATCATAATATTTCCATAGCTAATAGAAAACACTGTTTAGAAAGGTGACCCTTTATCTATACAGGAATTAAAAATGGAGCCAATCAAATAACCAAAGAGAAAACAATGATGTTTACATCAATTATAATCCCTACTTATTTGCCTGTCATTTTTCATAGCCAAAGTAATACAGATTTTTTAAATTTTTTTTTCCATTAGCACTGTTTCTTCCCCCGGGAGATAATGACTGCTTGCCTGATCAGCAAGCCATGCTGATGTTCTGAAACTGCCATCCCATCAGTTTTATGATAAATGAGGTAACCARAGCTGTAGAGCAGTTGGAGGGGAAGTTCAGAATGTTAAAAGGAGAAGAAGAGATAAAAACAACACTGGGATAATTTGAAGATCTTCATGCACACTGCTCAAGTGAAAGATTTCTGCAGGGAGAGAAAGAAAAGCATCTAAACAAGGAATTTTTTCAGCTTTAAAGGCTCACACTGTGATCACTGCTTTCACCTTGATGTCAACAGTACTTTGACTAGCTTAGTACCTTCTGTTTTGACCAGGAAGTTCCTCTGATGGCTGCACGGCTGCACTGCTGTATTTCCAGGGCAGGATCGCTGTGAGTTGCAAGGTATCTCACTTGCTTCCAGATAGTAGGCAGAATTCCTGCTCCTCAATGGCCTAATGCTGTGTGTGAACCCAGAATATGCACAAGACAGATTGATGGGGCAGTCTCTTATCCTTGTTTTCCCTTATCCTTAGGAAACAAAATACAGCCCTAGCTGTTTTCCTTTTAAAACATGGCTAATGGGAGGAGCAGTAATGATTGTACTTTGTCTTTGTATGTAGGGAAGGAGATAGGAAAATTCTAAAGATAACGTTAAAAAAACCCAAAACCATAATTAAGGAGATAGAAAGTAAACAGGCCTATTCCCCCATAATCCTAAGGACAGGAACTGTACTTCCTAGACTCTTCCCAGTTGGCATAGGCTTTTAAACTGTCTTACTGAGGCACCTAGTTATGATTTCACCTCCAGGAGAGATTTGTGAGAATCAGAGAACAGTGGAAGACAGAGGGATTGCCCTAAGGCAAGTGGAGCCTCCTTCATATCCTCTGTGCTTTCGAGGCAAAGCAGCATACACTTTGAGTGGTGAGCCAGTATCTGCAATAATGTTCATAAATATTGCATTTTATTTCATGCATTTCAATAAATAAGTATTCATTTGTTCATTAGAAATTCTTTTTTCCACTCTGCCTTCTTGGATGGTTTCCTCTTATTGTTAGTGGCAAGCATGGCAATAGTAAAATGAACTCTTTTGTCATGGTTAAGAGGAAGGGATCAATTTGGATGCCAATGTGTGATCAAGCATTTTAGGGTAAGGATCAGACAAGCAAGGAACAGCTGCAAATTTTGTTGCTCTCTCTCCAAAGAAGAATTAGGAGGCAGTTCTGCATGCCAAAGCTAATATTTTCTTCCTTTTTAGAGAAGAATAATATGAAAAAGGTATAATGCAGGCATTTAAAGAAATGTGGTCAGCAGTATTATCTTTCTTGATTTCTATAGCTGGAGGTATATTGACTTTTTTGGGTAGAAGACTTTTTCTTTTCTGATTATAGTAATTCACAACAATACAGAGCCTCTGGTTCACATACAATGCCTCTGCGATACATTTTTTTTTTTAATTGACTTCATGATTGATGCATTGACTGCTTTGGGAAAATAGCCTTCACTTTTCTTTCCATTGGAGGTGTGTTGTGTTACCTGTTAATATCAAGTTGATTAGTCAACACCAGTATCTGGGAATGCTATGATTTTTACCATGGCAAGCAAATATGTCTACAGCTGTAGATATAATTGTATGCATGACTGAAACACATTTTTGCTATTTTTTAATTATATTTTGGCAGAAAAAACTATCAAGGGAGTAGCACTTGCTTTCTAGCATTGAAACATTTGTGTCTGTTGTACATATTTGTCTGTTTATCCTCTGATGTGCTATCCTTTCACATCTTAGTTCCTGTCTTGTAGTTTATATCTTGCCATTGTTTCATGATTTAGTACTAATATTTTATACAAAGATTTCATAAATAACATCTACAGATTGTCTTCACTGAAGCTAGACACCATCTTCATTCAGTTGCAGATGTACTGAGGCCAGTAGAGCTTTGATGATTTCTACCAATTATAAATCTCGTCAGTTTCTAAGATTTCATTGCTGGAACATGCTCTCTTCTGTCAAACTCCAGTGGAATATATATTGTGTATGACAGAAGTAAAAGGCAATATTACTTCAGGATTAGTATAARTATTTTGGTTCTCTTTGTGTGGTGTTGACTTTAATATGAATTGAAAACTGGGATGAAAAGATAAAGTTCAATTTTCCTTTCTGCTATTGTCATAAGAGAGAAATGTTCTATCAATTATTTCCCTGTGAAACAGCTGAGGACCAGGCTCATTTGTATATCTAAAAAACTTAGTCAAATTTAGTCTAGATTTGCACCACTTCTAATGAAGATAGAGCTTGTTCCACCATCAGTTATCATTTCTGTGTTGAAAGGCTGATTTCTAAAAGAAAACCTTACTCTTAAAAAAAATCCAAAGGCCAGATGTAAGCCAAACTGTCTTTCAGTGAAGTCTCTGCTCTTACGACAATGAACATTAGCTAAGTATCTATCAGAGTATCTCAGTGGAATTTACTGCCAGTTCTTTCAAGAGGTGTTCGATGTTTTTGTATCTACTGAGTAAGCTCAACTGAGGAGCTGAGGAGGACACCATGATCCATATTTTATCTTCAGATCTTGCCTGTAAGGTGCCTAATTAAAAAATAACCTAAGGAAAGGTTATACCAACCTTAAGTTATACTGATGACTTAGGTGTCAGATTTCCCACAGAGTTATTACTGAGGCAGAGCCACAGTATGGTATTAAGAGATACCGTATTGCTTTGAAGTGTCACATAAGTCACAAACCAAGCATAAACTTGAGAATCCAACTCATTATTGTCCTTTTAAATGCTTTTTTTGTTAATATGCAAACATTCTGCTTAAAGTTTTGCACGCAGAAATTTCTATGCATTCTATTCTGACACCATTTCTATGTTGTTTTTGCTTGATATTTGTCTGCAGATCTAGCTGGTTACTGTATTGCTGCTAACTCTTCTGTTGTAACTTTTCTTCACTCCAACATACACGTTCGAGCTATACTTCAGCATGTATATTACATATGCATGATGATCCAGATGAGCCAGAAGCAGAGGGAAGGATGTGGGCATGCCATGCGGGGAGCTATGGGATAAAGCAAGGAAGTAATGAGTCCTTGCCTGGCTAACACTTGCTCAGGTTACAAAAGCAAGAATGTGGGTGAGATGCAAGTGACCTCTCATTATTTTGGCTCCAGGATGACATTAAATGTAGCTGATTATAATCAAGTTTTCAAAGTAATTTTTCCTGAACACTGAGTTTTAAATTTATTTCAAACATTCAAGGATGATGCATGTCTAAATGTGAGAAATCATGCAAGAAAAACACTGAAAGTGAATTAAGAGGAAAAGAGCAAATACTTAGAAAATAGACAACATTTTCTCAGATTATAGTTTTTAAGTAATGTATTTTCCAAGTTTGGAAGGGACTACTACAATAATGTGAAGAAAACTCAAATTTACTTTTTATGCTTTTCACTTATCGTTATGACAGTGGAGGTGCAGAAGATTCATTCATTGGTAATTCAAATCCAATCACTTAGCATGGAAATGGTATATTTAATTTTAAATAGGTGGGAAATAGATATTCTAATGTGATATTGTCTACTGTTTAGATTATTATAATATTTCTATACTAAATTGCCTTTTATGTTTTTATAAATCTGAGGTCTGAAATTTCCCTTACGAGTTCTTTTGGTAAACCATTTAAAACATTGATGTGATTATCAGTTCACAATAGGAAGAAGCAGCATTCAAATGTTTTTAAATGCAATATCACAGCATGAGGGAAGAAAGGAAAATTTGCCTTAAGTTTACTTTCATTTGAAATTTTCAGTCATCTTGGGTCAGGGACCGGGAATTAATATGAAATATACTCACAATTTAAACAGACTCACAGATGACAGAGGTCATTATCTTTGTGCTATGTGCATACAAATACAATTGAAGATCTTCTTCCACTCTTGGACTTTGTAGGAATGCATTTGAGACAGGAGGAAAACAAATTTTGAATGAAGTCATTTATGAAGACAAAAACTTGATCTAACCTACACTTAGGTTTATCCATACGTGTATCAATATATTTCTGTATTTGAAGGGGCTGTATCACATAACTTGGGGAATCTAGGGATGATTTTTTCAACTCTGGTCATTATTTCCTGTGTATTGTTCGAATTCTGACCCTGGAAAAAGTATTTCATAGCTGAAGAGGTTAAGTTTGATTTTTTCCAAAATTTCTGACCAAAAGTAATAAGCAAAGAAGAATCTAGGTGCTACCTCCAAGCACAAGTCTCCAGGTTATCTCCTATTTTACTTTAGGAGGCAAAGATACAGTTAAGAAGAGAGGCTGAGGAAAGCATTTTCACCGATTCTGATAAAAAAGCACAGACCTATTATTTTTTCTCTGTAATTGTGTCTCTGGATACGTGCTTTTGGTTTGGCTCATTATGGAAGGAACCAAGCAGGAAATAGGAGTTCAGAGCCCATTAGGAATTCCTTTCTCACAGCTTCACCATCAATTTACACTTGTTAAATGCAGTAAGATTGATCTAAAGGCAGACAGTATTACCATCCTGCAAATGGAAGTCACATGTAAAACAGAACAGGATTTTAATGCTTCTTAGACCAAGGAAGAACAAAAACACAATTTGAAAAGTATAATGCACAATACAAAATTTTATGGAAATGTATTTTAGGCAACTAAATCAAGTTATATAAGTTTTTCACTTCTGGGTGCCCCTTGTGTTCCAGAAAAGCAGGAGTCTTTTTGTTATAAATCTGCATGACAACTTAATCTCTTCTGAATCCTGTGAATTTCATATTGGGGATTTTTGTTCATTTATTCAAACTCAAGCTTGTACTTTCTGCAGCTGGCCAGAGATGGTGCTGAGTGCTCAGGCACTGAAGAGTGAAATCGAATGGGAACTTGGCACAGAAAGCATTTGGGGCATTAATCACAACTACACTCAGCTGCCACAGGTTATGACTTTGAGTAAATTTAAAATTGCTGAAAAACACCCTACTTATAATATTTAGTCAAACAGCAGTAAATAAAGTGATTTTAAAAATTGGGGAAATAGTTGGAAATCTGTAACACTGGGAAGATTTATTTGTTTGGCATATTTGCTGATATTTTGCAGCTCTGTGAAATAAAGGAAGTCTTCTGGAGGTGCATTCATCTAATGTCCACCAGATAGGTAGTGGAAATGGAAAGAAGCTAGATTTACTACTAGCACCTCTGAGTTGCAGCTCATTTCTCATTGTCATTTCTTAATTYCTCTCTCTTTTCATATTTCTCTTTTATTCCAAGTTGATATAATACTGGAGGACATACATTTCTTGCTTGATTGCTCAAGTTGTGMGAAGTTGCACCAGAAATGAGAGCTTAAGTTATTCAAACTTTTCCTTCAGTAGGAATTCTTATCCATCTGAAACCAATCCTATTGTAGCCAGTGGCAGGGTTTACTGAGGGAAGGATTTTTGAAGTTCTTCAAGCTGAGGCAGGTAAGTTGGTCTGCTCTGCCTTTTATACTCATCTCTTGTAGCTCGTTCTTGACCTGTGGCTGTTTTGCCCTGATCATGTCTTTTGGGCTTCATGTAGATATCACCAAAGTGTCAATATAGAGAGCAAAATAAAAACAGTTGAAAATTCACTTTCATAACTTGTTTTTTTTCCAGCTTGGTGCTGCTAGAGCTGTATTAAGACCTTCTGATGCTGGACCTGCAATATTGCTATCATTCATTAATTGCATAAGTATATATTGCCTGGATGTAGTCAGGGGTATTGCGAAGGAGTGAGAAAAGCTTGTTTCTGCTGAACCTGTTACTGCATCTTGCTTGATGGCAGCAGGATGTCCAGCAGGGACTGGTGTACACCATGGAACAGCCTGAGATCCCACTCCCGTGATGATTTAGACAGGGAATTTGTCTATGGGCCAAGACTCCCTCTGGCCAGTGAGCAAGCCAATTCCCATGAAACAACTGACATGGAGCATGATACACATTTAACTTTAGTGCCAGTACAGCCTTGGCTTGCTGCTCAGTCCCATGGTACACATGTAGCCTAAAAAAATGTGTGAATATATCAATAAAGGGAATAAATCTGTGGGCTGGGCTGATATTACCTGTTTTTGAAAATGCAGAAGCTGGAGAAAAATAAGGCAAATTTAAAGGCAAAGATCTCAAGAGAGAGACCGCCAGTTGGGAAATATTKGATCTAATCACAATCTCTGAAGATAAGCAGACAACAAAGATTTTTATGTATTTCTGTCCTGAATCATTTATTTCACCTTGCAAAATGAATCATAGCTGAGTAGATGTGTGGATCAATAAAGTGTCTGATCTGGTCAAATTCTTTATTCATTCTGTTTTATTTTGTTTTGCACACAATGTACATACAAATAACAAGTTAAAAGGGGGCAATTATGACCTAAAGAGTCTATTATGGGCACAGTATGGAAAGCTCCTTCAGGCTGATAAACCAGATCATTTCCTGGTTTACGAAATATTATTGGCACCTTTTAAATTCATGTTTGCTTTCCTTGACAGGCATGGTGCTGGGTATCACATAAATATTGCATGAATCGTTCATGTTGCTTAGATATTTGTAAAATAGATAAGGATTCTGAGAAAAAAGGCAAGTATGAATGAATCTATTCAGTACTCCATTGCATTTAAATAATAGACCTTGCAGCTGTTTTAAGGTATAAATTACAAACTTGCTCTAAGAGCTTCTAGAGTAGGAGTGCTTATAACTCACTGTTTTTGGTGTTTCAGAGATGCTGGAAGTCTTTACATACAGTGTAATAGCGGCCTGTCTGTCTTGCCTGTCTCTCTGAAGCCTTGTAAAAATTTCATCATCTACTGAAATTTGCAAGCTGAGCTTGTGGGCAGAACTGCTGCTTTTTGTTAATGATGAATCTCGTCAAATTTTCCAAGATAAGTATTTTCACCACTGCTTATACTGCTGATTGTATCTCTGTTCTTTTATCAGTGCAGAATGTTTCCTCCACAGTCTCTGAGACTTGGAATGCTTTCCCGTGTAGCCTCCACCTACCTTATTAATCTGCCTCCACTTTTTTATCTGAACATATATCATTTTCCCTGATGAAACTGGAGAACAAGAAGGAAAATAGATKAACTGGATTTCTAGTTGGAATCTTGTTCAAATCCTGCCACCTCCCTTCATGCCCATGTSTATTTTGGTATATACTCACCTGTTGTCTATTGCAATGCAAGGTAAAAGAAATCTGCTAGCACCAATTTCAGTTTATCAAAAGACAGTAACTAGGCCCCTTTGGTGGAAATCCTGTTCCATTTCCTTATATAGTCTGAGGGATGCTGACAGGACTATAACATGCAAGTATGCATGAGAACCCATGATGTAACTTCAGAAATCTCCTAGTTCACAGTTTTTTTTCCAAAAGGCAGTGAAAGGAATGCCTCAGGATAAAAACTATGGTTACTCTGAATACAGCTGAGGCATTAAGGAAAGATACAGACACAGAAGACTAACCAAGAGTAACACAACACTAACTTGCATTATTGCAAAAAGTATTCAGAATAGCCCAAATTGTTTAGGAGAAGATTCTTCCTTTATTTAGCAATGAACGTCAGTATAGTTTTAACGCATGAATAGGAGCAGGTTTCAAGAGGCCAGCCAGAGTGTGAATGCACATCCTACTGACTGGCTGGAGTAGCTGCTCTTGCTCATGCTTGCAACTCCAGGTAGCTTCCTCTGTGCAAGAGGAAAGCTCACACACATCTGCTTCCAAGACAGGGCACAAACATGGATGTGTAAGCAGCAGGAGTCATGGTACAATTCAGTACCAGTTTCAGAGCCCTGTTTTCTGCATGACAACTTGTCTATGTGTGCCAGAAGGCAGTGGTAATAAATCTGAATTTGGACTGTACATTTCCTGCAAAACCCCATGCACAGAAATGAAGCACAGAAATGCACGGKTTTCAGGTGCACAGAAATGAAGCAATATGGTTCATTCTTTAATGGAAATGGATTTAGAGACATACATTAAGCTTGTTTTCATTAGCGGAAAATGTGGTGCTTGATGCAACTGCTTTAATTTTTGTTTGGTTAAACTTCTGCATTGGGGTAGTTGGCTGGAGAAGGAATGTTATTAAAATAATCCAATAATCCAGTATTATGTAAAGTCAGGAATTGCAATTAAAGCAACATTGGCCTCTACGTGCTTTGCTTTTCTACCTCCAAAACAATACAGTAATAATTCCCCACATTACTTTAAGGGCATTTGTCTCAGCGAGATTTGTTTTCACAACTTTTAAATATACAGGCCTTTTGAGCAAGATTCTTTGGCAAAAAAAGTCTGAATTTGAAGAAGAAATAATAAAACCAATACATTTCATGGAAAGTAGCATGATATTTCAAAAACTGTACTAGTCATAGAGAAGCTTAGGAGAAAATGTGTTTACTGTTTAAATTCAAAATAATTTTTATCATTAGAATTGAAGTACAATTAGTAGAAAATAAGCATGGAATGAGAAACATTTTATTTTCTTCTGCCTAAGAGCTAGTTCTAGGAAAATTCATTGAACTATTTCTTATGTTATATTGTGAAATCAAGCAACTGAAAGAAAAGCAAGGAAAAGCTGAGTCATTACTGATGAATTAGATCATAATTTTCTGTTTCTGTATTATCCTTTAGAAGTAGTGACTTCAGCATCTTTCCCTTCCCGGCACCCTTTTCTGCTCTAAGAGCCACATTTTCTCAGTAATTGTCTAACTGATTAAAATTATCATATTAAATATGGAGTATTTATATTTGAAGGTTTCTGYGAATGGTACAGTTATGAAACAGAGCTTGTGTGCATGACAGCTCGTCTGTTTTTTTTTTTCCAATAACAATAACAGCTAGTTTAAGAAAAATATTATCTGTTTTCACAAACTTTATCTAACTTTAAATATTTAAAATTTGGGTGGGGGAGAAAAATATTGTTATTATTAATTTATGTTCAGTATAACAGKCCAAATTCCTTCCTGTTTTAGTATTTAAAACTAATCTAAATTCTTTCCTATACCCCTTTGKAGAAATGCATTTATTTAGTAGCATATGAGTATAAGCTACTAGGTGAATGTCCAGCTAGCTGAGACAAGAATGTGTCTTAAGAAAGACGGCCAGGCTCTGCATCGTCCAGTATGCTTTCTACAATACGRAAGGTGAAGTGACGAAGGCGTGACATTGACTGCAACTCTTCAGCGAGCTGTAAGCCTCATATTACTGCACAACTACTGCAATTTGAACCATTTGGCTGGATTTTTAAGAGCTATTTCTTGTCTGGGTTATGCAAATGGGCTAGAGGCCCCCCCAGCATGCCTGTGAATGAAGATTGCCAGCACCCTGTGAGAGGGACCGCGCCGTGATGCAGGATGCTGCATCCTGCCAAGTAAACCATTGGGGAGGGAGGGAGGAAAGAAGGAAAGAAGGA
>PTEX01000046.1:2826096-2890928 GCA_003342815.1 Eudromia elegans | reverse complement strand
AGGAAGGAAGGAAGGAAGGAAGGAAGGAAGGAAGGAAGGAAGGAAGGAAGGAAGGAAGGAAGGAAGGAAGGAAGGAAGGAAGGAAGGAAGGAAGGGAGGGAAGATTTCCTGAAAAATAACTAATAAATAAATAAATTGTTATATATATAAATAATAAAATAATAAAAAGAAAAATTCTTGAGAACATTGCAATCAGAAAGAACTAGAGAGAGGGAAAATGGAAGAAAGGAGTAGGAAGGGCAAAGGATAACCAYAGTAGTTGATGGTAGTTTATTCACTATATGAGTGTTACACCATTGCAGTGTGGGCTGACCTTTTAGGGCTTAACTAAAGTTGTGAATGTCAAGGCCTCACTTAAAGTAGTTTATTCAATTCAGATGGAAGGGAGCTCTGTTAGATGTTAAGACCTACTCCTGGAGTCTGGATAGTTCTGGAAAGGATTTATTTAAATGCTGATTATTGCAGTATCATGGTCAGGGACCTGTTTTCTTTTCAAGTGTTCTGTCTCAGTAGGATAAGTAAGGTTCATTATATGAATTTAATTAACGTGAAAATCTGGATATATCGCTTGTGTTTGTTAGGAAATAATTATTAGGAGTTGTTCTAGATCATCACTTATGCGTGTGCCCCTTGAGAAGAAGTTGATGAGTCTGAGTCACTAGGGTCTGCAATTACTGTATCTACTGTCATATGAGCTTCCAACAAGCTCTCAGTGTTTGATACTATTAGCTGACTTGTCTCATACCCTTAATAACGAACATCCACAGGAGAAGGCCAAGTCATCACAGTAACACTTAGAAAAAGCTCCTGGYGGTGATGAAATGCCCTATTGCAGAAGACCACATTAGGCTTCAGACTAATATTCACTTGATTTTTTCTCCAGTTCTCTCCCTGGAACCACCAGAGCTAACTGCTTTCTCTTTAGTGAATCGATGGCTTTCTTTGAAGAAAATAAGCACAGCTTGAACAGATGACAAGAGAGCCKATCATATGAGTGACTTATTCTTTCCAAAGCCTGGCAATCCTGATTTTATTAAGCTGTCAAGTTTTATGATTTTAAACTTTTCCTCTCTGAGTTTATTTAACTCTAAGGTCAAGTCTGCTGCAAACTGTGAGGCAAATTTTGCAGAATATAATAAACACACATTGCACCTTTGCTGATCAAAGCTTTCTGCAAACCTTAATGAAATATTGCAACCTGCACTSTGCAGTAGAATGGAGTAGAGATCTTTGTCCTCTGATGCTTGCTTATTGGTATACAAAACAGAGCTGTTCCAAAGTGTGCAACAGCACTATACCAAAGGATATTCATGCTGATTGGGTTTGTTTGTCTGAGGGGAGGCTTGTTAGAATGGAGGCCATAACCACTTGKGGTTTCAGAATCCCTTAAAAATTTTTACAAGAAAAAAGAGTGTTATTTCCACTGTTTTGTCCAAATTTTGAAGTAGAGAAATCTCATCTGTGTGGCTAATGTATTGAATTTTCATGTGCATGATTCATTTACTACTGCCTGTCAAAAAGTTTCATGGTGTTGCTGGATGTAACACAATGGACAGGTTATGCTTGAAGTATTTCTCTGATTAATGAAGAGAACTTGGGAGAGTTTCGCTCATTTTATTTATGGACTTTCCTGATAGTCAAGGCAGCCATAGGACTTAGGACCAAGATGGTCTAGCGACCAAGATGCAGTACATAAATGTGAGATGTTACAGTTTTTGTCTATATGAAAAGCTTGAATAAACCAAGAACATAGACAAACAAAACTGCTGAGATAAATTAATGTCTTTCAAGCAAATGTTAAGCTAATTGACTAGTTAGCACTTATTTTGATAGATTTGAAATGCCATAACAATTTCAGAAGTCTAGTTAGGTAAATTCTTCTCAAATCAACACTTCTGTTTGCAATCTTTTGAAAAAATAACTCTGTTCCTAGATTTTGTCAGCAGGTCATTCCTGAAGAATTTGTTTTGATCACTTGCTATTCATCATCTAAGCTTATTATGATTATTATTAATTTACATCATAAAATATGTTTTTATTAGTTGCTGATTCAAGAACAAGCCTGCCCTGAACGTTTATGTAAATATCTCACAGCTTTCTTTCATTGTATAGTTTGCAATACTTCCTTAGTAGTCACTAATTGGGAAGTCACTGATTTTCCTAACAAATATTTATCCAGAAACTTAACGGAAAATCGATTCAAAGTATATAATCACAGGCAAGCTGAACATAAGTTTATTTGTCCATTTTACACACATAAGCAAATTCTACACTCCATGTTTCCTTGTTTATCATATCTGTTTACTTCAATATCACTCTATGGTGCAACGTACTGAAATTCCTTTGAAAACTTTTCTATTAGTGATCTTTAAACATGAAAGCAAACAAAACACTTTCAAAGCAAGAAAATAAATGAAAGTGACTGAAGTGGGTTCTTATTAAACAGCAGCTCAGAACTGTCATTTTATTTACCAATTGTAAATGCAAGTGCTAACTGTCAAATTATATAAATTCTATATGTAGAGGCACGGGTTGCAAACAGATTTTGTGGAAATCACAAAAAGAGGTACTGTACACTTTTCTGCACTGAATTATATCATAAGATATATGATATTCTCTGGCTATGTAATTTTAATTTCAGACAATCTCTAGCCTGTCAGAAATTCSTTACTTTCCTTCTGTCCAGAGGGTATCCTTAATAAAAGCAGATGATAATCTGTTTTTAGGTGATTTGCCATAAAATATCCTGCCTTTGAAAAATACTTAAGGTTTGGGAAAACTAGTGACTTAATATGAGGAGTCAGTGCAGTCTGTCATAAAAATGTCGATGTGATCACAGGTTGTCTAAATAGGCACTCAGTTACGTGATTTTTATGKCAACATATACCCATATAGAGACCAGCATAACACATACAGATCTTACTGTTATCACTGTTAAAAAGGCTTGGAAATTTAGAGGGAAAGTAAAAAATTGCTGTATAGTACCGGGAGCTCGATAAAAAGCCTCTTGCAGTAGAGAGCTGTCAGTTTACCACGGCTGGTGGATTCCAGTGCCTTCTTTAGGGTCTGTAACTGTTTATGCTAAGGTAAAATTTAAGGTACTAAAAGGCTACTTACTGTAGCCTAAAAATGAGCCTTACTTACTTACTGTGGCCTAAAAAGGGATGTCATGAACCCTGGTTGCAGTCTACCTGAGCAACTCAAAGTAGAAATGAGAAACAAGTTTTTGACTAACAATATTCAGCAGCTAAATCAAACTACTGAGAGGTACACTGAACCTTTCATCTCCTGAACTGTTCAAGTCTCTCTGTATTTCTGAAAGGTATGCTTCAGCAGAATGAAAATTGCCGGGTTCAGCACAGGCTAACTGGAATAATATTTAAGTCCTTGTGACTCTTATGCAAGTTTATCTGAAATAATGAACCTTGGTGTGTGCACGTGTGTGAGGGTGGGTGTCACACACCCTGCTACCTGGAGACCTTCAGTCAGCGGCTTAACAGTTTAAAATYTGTATGTCAGTTAAGAATAAATCATTTATTACTTGCCCCCTGGTAGTTTTATACAAAACAATGTATTCAGAATCAAATTAAAACATCCAGCTACCCAAAAGTACCTACTGCTCGTTGTGCCAACACACTGAGAAGCCATGATTTGGTTGCTACACAGTATCTTGGTGAAACCTGTAGGCATTACAAGTGTCTCCAGTAAGAGCTGTATAAAATGGACAGACTATCCTGCAAGGTTCCTTGCGGTTGGCTGGCCTGGTTCCTGGGAAAGTGCCTGGGTTATCCTCTGTGTCTCCGCTAACTTCACTGACAATAGGGTTCATACTAAGCACATTCATAAATCTCCCTCAGTGCATGAGTTCACAGGCATTTTGTCATGGACTTATTATCTTAAGAGGTGTAATTGTCCAGCACAAAGACTATATAATGCCTCACAGTGTGCACAGTCCTATAAAGGTAGTGTCAGATGTCACCCCAATGCTACTTTCTCTACTTTTAAAAGTTTTGGCCAGGCTCATAACAAAAATCCTACAAGTTGGGGCAATTGATAGGAAAATTATTTTGTATTGTTTCACATAGTTATTGGATACAGGATTCAAGAACTGGGTTTCTTGCTCTAGAATAGGAAAAAAAGAGGGAGGGGAGTGGAAACTACACTGACTACCACTAACAAAAACCACTAACACTGATTGCTAGGCAAATTATGAAGCACTCTTAGCTAAAATTCATTTACAAATGCTGGCTTTATAACAAAACCGCTTGTTTGAGGAAAGTGGCTGTCTTGCAGATCTTACAAAGTATGAGAGTTATAGGTCTTCTCTCAGCAAAGTGACACAATAAAACTGACCTCTCCCTTTCTTAGTTTGCAGCAAAGAGCTGCACCTTGATGTGAACAACTTACACAGTGAAAGGAGACCAGTTAAATCACTGACATCTGACATCTATTTAATATGAGCCTGTGGATGATATCTGTGAATGTTCTCACTACTCACTTTGAAAATAACCATTGTAAAGTAAGCTGAGCAATTACTGCTTAAAGTGATAAAATGCCTTCATATTTAATAATATTGCTTTCTTAAAAAAGCAGTGGACATTTATCAGCTTTTTCCCATGACACTTCCAAGACTCATCCATTTGAAGACTAATGACCATCATTATGAAACCTTAATGAAAATATGTAGGGCACTATTATTCTGTAAATAACTACTGTATAGTGGCTTTCAAATACACACCAAGTGAAGTTGGAGGAAATCATAAGTTCAAATACTTAAGAAGAAATTTCCAGCAAAAAATAGGAGTTTGAAATGTGATACTTTCAAGAATACTTATATGTCAGTTTCTCATGTAGGCAATATCAGATCATATAGATGATATCCTACAGAAAAAAAGACTAGGGAAGTACAAGGTCCTTTTCTCATCTGATCATGATAATTTTAAAGTGAATATATATTGAAAAGGTCTAAGAGGATCCCTTGAGGGAATTTATTGAAGAAATTATGTGTGAGAGCTCTGCACTAAATACTTCTGTAGATCCTGCCAGGAATAGGGTATTTCTAAGCACTAATTTTTAGGGTGTTTTGTCCCTTAGTGCAATTTAATCTAATGTAGTATCACATTTCAAAATGYATCCAAAAGATGCTAAATTGTGATGATGTCTCAACAGCATCTGTTTGGTCCTTGGACCAAATGAAGACCTACCCAGTACATAGTASATCTCTTTTGTAATCTACAGAAGTTTCAGTGTATGTTTATTTCACATTTAAGAAACAAAAATGTTTTTTCAGTATTTTCTTGAAACAAAACTGACAGCATGTCAATTTTTATATCGAAAGGGGCATGACTTCTGATTTTGCATTGCTCTTACATAAGAAATAGTTAAGGAGCTCTTCCCCCCCAGAAAAATTCCTTCTAAATCATGTATCRAAAGGACCAAATGATCTACTTCTCAGTCATGTCTGTGATAAAAATGTACTCAACAAAACATAAAGGTGTTATTTCTGTTTCAAAACTTGACGATTTGCATTATTGAATGGTTAGTATTTTTTCTAGTAGTATCAATATACCTAACAAAACCTCTGTATAAACCCTGCATCTGCTATATCATTATTTTTATGCTTATGTAAGAGTGAAATAACTATGTTAAAACAAGAACCTGTGGACTTGTAAGTATAATCGTGTTCTCATTGGAGTTTGAATTGGTATAAATACACTACCTACAYAACCAGGCTCTCTAGTGGGAAGTATACTTTGTGTAACTAAAATAACCTTAAAATGCAGATGTGGCCCACGGTGGTACAGTAGTGATTTTATTACAGTGGCATATATGCAAAAGGAGAAAATATGTTAAGAAAAACCCTGATCCTGAAAATACAGACAGATCACTGAGTCACTGAGCCATTATAATGAAAATTGTTATATCTAAACATGATATCTCACCAGTTCCCAGTTCTCCTTTCAAATAAATAAATAAATAAATAAATAAATAAATAAATAAATAAATAAATAAATAAATAAATAAATGTTTAGCAGAGTTCAATTCTGTGCTTGAAATTCTACGAGATTCTGCTGCCAAGTTCAACATAAATGAAAAGGGCCATGTCTGAGCTGACAGGAATCACCAAGAGTTCTTCCTGGTGTGCAGTGCAGCATTACAATACCTAAAGAGACCACTTGAAAGATGTAGAAGTCTCTGATTTTGTGACAGGCCAGTGAGAAAGATTTGACTTCGCCCCAAGGACAATGCCATGCAGAGCACTGTACTTTGGATGAATGCAGGCTGGAGTAGTTTCACAGATGACTTGTGTTTGTGTTCAGAAAATAGTCTTCTGCTCAAAAGTACTACCTCAATGGGACACTTACTTACTCAAGTGATCATTTTAAATACATTTATTTTTGGCCCTAGAGCAAATGAATGCTCACATCATTGACCCYCTTCCACCTGAGTCCCAAAAAGCCTACTACACCTGCATATGTGATAGGACATACGTTTCCCCACAAGTGCACTTGAAATCTTCACCTCCACAGAGTACAGATTTACCTGAGGGGAGAAGGTAGATGTGGCTGGTTATCATGTACTTTAGCCTCCTTTATCCTTCCATTTAGTTCAGGACAGTGTCCACCTTTGCCCATGCTTCTTTAATAAAGGAAGTCCTAACTGACATTTTGTTGCAATTGTCTCATAATAATTATTTTTATTTAAAAATGTTTTTTACTTTATATGCATTTCTTTCATTTCCCACAGCTGAATAATTGACTGACTTTTCCTCTTGCTKCCATTCTTTTGCTCATACTCTGGTTATTCTTGCTGCTGATTGTTAGTTTATGTGATTAAAACTAATTATGATGAACATAAAGACTGAGAGAGCATTAGAGGATCAATGAATGATAGGTGAACGAACCCTATTAGCGGCGTCAGCTGACATGGAAAACTGCACTACTGAGACTAAGGAGGGGAAGGATTGTTCCTGGAGCGAAACCCCCCCAAGATGGGTCAAGGGCACAACTCTTTTGCCAGAGTATCTTGCAAAGTCAAAATGTCTGTCACCTTGTTATTACTTTTATTTATTKATTGATTGATTGATCTTTTATTGTTTTATCTTCTTTATACATTTTATTACTTTCTATTGCTTAGTGCTATACATTGTTACTGGACTTATTGCAGTATAAGAAGATAACATCTTTCAGATACAGCTAGAATACCAAGATGGTCCCTGGTCATAATATGATGTTTATAGGGAAAAAAAAAAAGTGTATATATATTTTCTACTGACTCTTCAAATATAGTAAAGTGTTTCAGATATTTCRATATATCTGGCTTTACATATTGGAAAATATCCCGTGGGTGAAGATATCAAAGTCAGAATCAAAAGCARTCAGCTGATTTTCTGTATTTCAGCAGGCTTATAAACCAATTCTGTATTCTTTGAAGGATTTTGACATTTATGTCCCGTTTTTTAACCTTTCCTGTTCTAGACCAACACATGAATTTTGTTTGTTTGTTATTCAAAGAGCAATTCTTAATTTCTTTCTATGTTCTCTGAAAGACTTGTTCCATAACTAATTACATGCACTTCTTTACTGTTAGGGTGAAAGAGCACTGGACAGACTACCCAGAAAGACTGGGGAGTCTCCTTCTCTGGGGATCTTCAAAACCCACCTGGATGTGACCCTGTGCAAAGTGCTTATCCTGCTTGAGCAGGGGATTGGACTAGATGATCTCTAGAGGTCCCTTCCAACCTCACTTGAAGTAGAACCTCAATTCAATTCTGTGAAATAATATGATGGAAAAAATGTATGGTGTAAAAGAGATATGAGGAAGATTGTGAGTATGAGAGGAAAACAAAGGTGAGATTAGATGAGGCATAACTTTAGAAGCAGAGTGGGGGACTAAAACTGAAGAAAGAGGTAGATAGACAGACAAAACTCTAATAGGAGAGGAAGAAAAAGTGGACCAAGTACAGTTGGTGAAATGAAGYGAGAAGACCCAAGAGAAGAAAGAAAGAAAGAGACAAAAGGACAGAAAATTATTGGAGATTTTCTTTAAACAATTTCTGTATGCAAGTTTGAATAAGTATTARGGTTTTACAGAAATTCAGCTGAGAAGCATCTTAAGCCAGAAGAGGAGGATTGCTCGTCTAAAATGCCCACTCCGCTAAAAGCTTTAGAATTTTTCTAAATGAATTCCCAGTTGAAACCTTTCAGGAAAAGCAGTCAAATATCTCGATTTAAAACTTTTTTTTTCTAGTAGAGGAAAAGACTCTTTGTGAGYTGTAGCAGAGGTTTATTACACTCATTTTTATATCTATTTCAGTCAAATAAACTGAGGACTTCTCTGTCTAATGTTGATCCTTATGAGGTACTTGGATTAAATTGTTTCTTTGATAAGTAAAATGGATTACATTTACTCAGTCTCATTATAAGGCATGTTTTTAAACCTGTTTCATGGTTCCCTTCTTGCTCTCCCTCTCACTCTCAGTTTTTTAAATATATTTCTTTAAATGGATATAGCATTCCAGTAGTGGGCAGAGATGACAGTCTCTCAATGTTTCTATACATCATTCCTCAGTTTATATAAGACAGCATTAACTTTTTGGCCAAGGATTTAGGCATGACATAATGCTCTTGAAGGCACAACTCAGGTTAGGATTTGGGTTGCATAACCCAACCTGAATAACTGTGATTCCTAGCTGTTTCTATTAATGAATGAATTTGAGGGAGAGGCTGTACATTTTCATTTACGTAGACTATTATATATCACCCTGCCTTCTCAAATCTTTTGCCAAAGCATTCATTTTGAACAAACTTTGAATCTCAAAATTCAAATCTCAAAATCTCAAATGAATCTCAAAATGAGGCCACACCTGGAGTACTGTGTCCAGYTCTGTGCTCCCTAGTACWAGAAGGATGTGGAGCTGCTAGAGAGCATCCAGCGCAGGGCTACAAAGATGATCAGGGGCCTGGAACATCTGCCCTACGAGCAAAGGCTGAGAGAGCTGGGCCTGTTCACTCTGGAGAAGATAATRCTGAGAGGGGATCTRATCARTRTATATAAATATCTCAAGAGAGGGAGTGAGGAGGATGGGGCTGGCCTCCTTTCAGTGGTGGCCAGCAATAGGACTAGAGGAAATGGCCACAAACTGAAGCATCAAAAATTCCACAGGATCTTAAGGAAAAATTTCTCAACAGTGAGGGTGACAGAGCACTGGMACAGGCTGCCCCAAGAGGTGGTGGAGTCTCCTTCTCTGGAGATCTTCAAAACCTGCTTGGACACCACCCTGTGCCACRTGCTCTAGGGGACCCTGCGTGTGCAGGGGGGTTGGACTGGATGACCTCTAGAGGTCCCTTCCAACCTTAAATGCTCTATGATTCCATGATTCAGTGAGGCTCCCTTTTCCCAGCTCTGCTGACTGGATATCACTTCAAATCTCTTTTTATAGGCTCTCATACCTACTGATATAAAGATGTTCAGTGTTAGGCATTAGTACTTTTGAATCCTAGCTACTTTTAAATTACTGTCTTCATCTTCTAGGATTTTTGTTAAATGCAGAATATAAATATGCACAATTTCTGTCTTATTTAACTGACAGTTCTATAATTTCTATCTACTTGTGGCCCAATAACACTGATGGGATTTCTTTTATTTCTCTGAAACATGTCTCTTATTACTGTCTTTAGCCCTGTATGACACAGATTTTGACTTTTCTACTTTTTCTTGTGAATTCTCTACATTTACTAGGCTCTAATGGTTCTAATTTAAATTAATATTCAGTTAAGAAGATTAAATAAACTGTTATCCTGTAAAGCCAACATGTGTTCACATCCTGATAGCTACCACCACCCTCTTTCTTCTTTTTGAAATATATCCATAGCTTAAATATGCTTTYGCTGCAAAGAAGAGGGTTTTTGTAGCAGGATTATTTTTATAACTCCCTTATCATACATTTCATTTATAGAGAAAGCAGACCCTATCGTTCAACTGTATTTCATGGCAGAGTAAAAATGAGAAATTGYTCAGGTTTTTGAGCTGAGAAGAAAAAGAACCAATGCCTGTGAAAATGAAATTACAGATTAAGCGTATTTTCGCACAGGGCATCTTTCAGGACAGAGTAAAGAGGAGTTGGGAATTTGTGCTTGGACTCTGTAACTAAGGTCTTAAGTGTGCAAAAAGGTGCATTGTTGGATTCACATGACAAAAACTTTATGCATATTACCTCTCCAGGTGAATATAGGACCTAATGCTAGTCCAGCTTTCCTAAAAAGGCACTGTGGTGAGAGAAGAGAAATGGGTGTTTTAAAATTGGGATTGGAAGAGTACGAGTCACTGGCAAAAGAAATATAAACTTGTGGCTGCTCTCAACTTCTGTGAGATAAACAGAAAGCAGAAGTTTGCAGTCTTCTTTTTCAAATTTTGTATCTAAGTCTGTTAATGTTCTTAAACATCATTTTAAGGAAAAAGTCTACTGATGCTTCTATTAGTTTTCTACTCATTTTTATTTTACTTTGTTTCATTGTATTTTGTTTTTAGGATGAAGTGCAAGAAGATGACAACAAAAAAAGAGGTAGATTGCAAGACTGTAAATATAAGATTCCTGCTACCTGATACAGCTTATCTGCAAAGTGAATATCTAGTGAATATCTATCTAGTGAATCTCATTAGCAATTGTAAAATATAATTGTATGTGCAGTTGAAGGAATCAAGTGCCTGTTACATATACATAGATTTACATATGCATAGAAGAATGCAGAGAGTTATGTCTTGCAACCAAACAGTACCAGTATGTAGGCTATATAAACCATTATTTTACACCAAATTTTCATAAAAAAGCTATTAACATAATTTCTCTTTAAGATGGAAGGATCCATGTGGCACTTAGAGAATATCCAGTAAAAGAGCTGAATTATAATGACTCATTAAGTGAAGTAGGGGTCTTTTTATTTATGTTAAAATCAGCTTGGAATGAAAATTTGCGATAGTCCTTATATGACACTCATACAGTTAGTGTTGTAGCTGTAGTATAAGTAGACCTAATACACCTTTAAGGTACTAGAGAAAGTGATTTCCATAGGGAAAGTGATTTCCAGTAGGTTTAGTATAAAAACAAACTGGTTCCAACACACTGCCATTTCCAGAGCACAGACAAGTCTGCTATTTCCTCTGAACATGAAATAAGGGTGGATGAGACAAAATTGCACTAATAGTGGGAAGGAAAGTAATTTTTGGATGATCCGAACATTTTTGTTGGCAGTATACTTGGCTTACTCRTATCACAGAGTAAGCAAGGTAGTTTGAAATATACAATTTGCAATTGTGACAAAGAGAGATGGTAGAACCCATTTTGGATAGAGGAGAGAAGGAAGAGTAGTTTGGAGGATAATGGCATGTGACAAATGATACCTGTTAAAGCTTGATTACTTCTAAAATCTCAGGTCACTGAAGATTCTGCAGGAAACYTTGGCATGAACTTGCAGACTTTATCTTATACTCAAACTCTGAGAAGTCTCTTAAGTGAGACACTGAGATGGACTGCCCAGGACTATGTAATTCTTTTCATCTACACAAAGTGTAWTCTGAATTCACCCAGAATCAGATACACTGGTCGCAGGTAAGTATTATTTCTTGACACAGTTTTCTGCAGAGATCAGCAGGGTTTAGTGAAGAAGCTTATCCTCAGTTGGATMTAAAGCTAATAACTTCCATATGCAGACAGAAAAGAGATATCCAGTATTCAGACATTTGAAAGCTGACAGTATAGACCAAATTGTACCATAAAGCTTTGACAAGTAAGCACAACATCCCTTACTAAAATAGCCAGGGCAAAACAAGTAAAAGGTCTGGCTGCTAGAGCCATGGTAACCCCACCAAAAGATCACAGGGCCTTGATCATCTGATGAATCTGATTAGGAAATCATCTGCAAAGGTTATAAAATATCTTCTCTGTCATTTTAGRCTTTCTGATTTGGTGCAAAAGGAAGAAAAAGGTAGAGATGGTGGAGAGGCTGTAGGTAGCCTTCATTTTGCTTGATAAAGTTTCCTTGCTGGTAAATGGAAGATTGAGGCAGGCAAAATGGATAAAGGCAGCTTTAATTTGGTTTACTATTTATTCTTTGCTTCCACATTAAAGAAGGATTTTTTTTCTTTTTTGTAAATTCCAAGCAAAGTATATTTGTGCGATGTGCTCCTCCTGTGTAATTCTGAGGTGGTAACCTATAAATTCATCGTCTCATGCCATGAGATCTCAGTTATCAGTGCAGGAGCTTAAACTCTTCATGCGGCTTCCAAGGCAAAGCCAGGACGAGCACTGTGCAAGCTTGGGCTGCAAGATAGGACTTCTTTACTAACGAAAGCCTRTAAGAAGGTCCCTAGCTTTTGAAAACATTGTGCTCTCTCTGTGTTTGCAGCTGCTATTTGACTATASTCTGGCTTTCACCCTTTGACTCTTTAGATAAGGAACCAAATAGCTCTCTGCTTTGGGATTTAGGCTGGTTTTSTCTTCATTGAGAAAATGTATTTTCTTTTTAATTGAAAGAAGTGTTTTGGGTTCTGCCTGTTCTTCTGTCTTACTGACAGATCCTATATTTGCAAGTGGATGATTGACCCTCTCATCTGCAAATCACAAGCCATTTCACTAAAATTAGGATAACTGCATAAGTTTAAAATAATTTATGGAGGYTGAAATGGTACAGATTCTATTTYTTATTAACAGCACTATTTATCAACAGCACATCTCATATCAACAGCACAAGCATRAAATACTGTGGTGAAATCACACCAGTATCTCTACAGCCTTGAAAGAGCAAAACCAAAAATACTGCAACAGCTGTCTTGTTGATCAGCTTGTAYTGGTTCGAAATTGTGCAGATACGGCATTTAGCACAATAACCATTTCCCTGTTCATTCACAATTACATGGGGAAGTTTGATAAACTTCACAATGCCGGTTTGTAGATATACCTCCCGACTCCTGGAGTGAGATATTCCTGATACAGAATTAATTGCAGATTAAGTCTTACGTCTTGAAAATATTATGATCTTTCAGGAGTTTATGATTAAGTATATGCTCGGCTTTTAGTGTTTGTCTCATTTGCTTAAGTACCCAACATTGTGGACCCTGATTGTGTTATTTATGTATTCTGAGATCAGTGCCTCTTTTAGTGTTATTATGCAATGGAAATTTCTTTCCTGACTGTCATGCAATGGAAGATCAGCTGTGTTTCCAACCTAAAGAGTGAGCAAAAGTGTGCAAAATCTCAAGAATTAAATATTCTTGCTATCCAAAATAAACTTCATTAATTTTCATTTTCATTGTTACTACAGATATTTTGTAAAGCATCTTGTTCTTTCTGTCTACTGCTTGCAAATATGTAGCTTGTGTGACACTTAACTTTTGCAAATCTTTCAAAATCATCCTCTGTCTCCCCACTCTACAACTGTTTTGTTGGACATTGATCTGTACTTGTGTCTGTTACATAACTGAGAGAGCAGGGCAGGAACACCTTCCCAGTACAGTTGATTTCTTTTCATGCTCCCTGAACAGAATGCCATCTTAAACATCTCTATCTGCACCATAAGGATCAGTTTGTACAACAAATATACAGGCAATCWAATGAAGGAATAAGCTTGTCCTTGATTACTTCAAAAAAATGAGCAGTAATGTACTTCATCAGAAATAATGCCTGGGGAATTTGGTCTTATGCCTTTTTTCCAGGTCTTGTCTTTTTCAAAGAGCATGTCAAAAGCAAAGAAGCAATCTTGAGGATTCTGCTTCTAAATTCTGCTTCTAAAATCTTGAGAATTCTGCTGCTTTTGTCAGGTAGCTCAAAACATGCTTGTACATAAGGCTGCAAACTTTTATCTGGCAACAGAATTCACAGTTAGCAAAGGTGAGGCAATTGCAGACATCATTGAAGTTGCAAGGGTCTGTAGTATTYATTTTATTATTTTTTAAGGCTTAATTTTCTTTGTTTTGAAAGATTAAATTTGTTCCTTGTTCAGTAGAAGTTCAACAACACTGAACTACTCCTTTTGTAACAGTCAAGGAATCTTTAGCTCTCAGTTCCAGTAACTCAAGGAAGGGGACAAACTATTTCAGAGACTGTGCATTTTTTTGTGTGTGCATGGCAGTGAAGAAAATGTTTTCATTGTGTCACTTCCAAATATTTTACCATGAGCTCTAACAAAGCCTGACAGGGAAGCAAGGAACACCATCTGCTTATCTGAAAAAACAAAGAAATATAACCCTCTAAGATTTMTGCAGAAGTGGTGATAACACTTTGGGATCCTTGAGAAAGGATTCACGATGAATGCAGAACACAGTTGAACCAAAGTCTTTATTCTGGTGGGTTGTCCCAGAGTCTGAAATTATTACTCAAAGCTGGTATTCCTATTTATGTTGAATGGCAGTTTTAGGGCATGTGCCAGGAAAACCAGAAACATGACAGATTTCCCTGCACTCTTAAATGGATGAGCTTACAGACATGTAGGACACTTTCACAATAGGTTCCAGAATATATACACACTTCTCAGAGCTTTCAATTTGAAATTTTTTCCTTGTTTACTTCAAAAGGGTTTTTAAGACTAAAATATGTTTGTGTTATGACTGAAGACAGCCATAGCTAAAACATGTTTGAGGACTGAGCTAGATGATCTCCAGAGGTCTCTTCCAACCTCAACCATTCTGTGATTATGTGATATGTTTGGATTTAAAAGGCTAAGATCACTATATGATCAGAAAGCTTGTTCTCTTAATTCATGAGAATTTATTTTGTTGTCAGATGTTTTACTGTCCTATCTTTTCCAGTCTTTCCTAAATAAATTATTACTCCAGTCTTTCCTAAATAAATTAATTCAAAGTATATCCCTCATCTGTTTTCTTCTGCTCATCAAAGCCATTATTTAAAATTAACCTTATTTTCTCTCTGCAAAAATCATTTTCTTATGCTCCACGCCACCTCATTCACACCCCACATTGTGTTGTGAGATCAGGGTTTTTTTGCTTTGCATTTTTCATTTACTTTAAAATTAGTTTGCTTTCATTTCTTATTATGATGTCCCTTTCTGCCTTCTGCCTCCATTCACCTCATTATCTGAGTGTTCTAGTGTCCAATTCTTGACCAAGAWTATCCAGCTTTCTTTTGCTATATTTCTTCAACATTTTTTGAATGTCTTTCTCTAAATGAATGTGTTCCTGAACACTTGTTGTGGGCATGGGCATGAGTGATGACTTTTTTTTGGTTGGTTGATTTTATTTTGGCAGCCTGCTCAACTGAGGCCGTYGAATCCATCCTGTGTGCTGGCTTATGAAATTCCTGTTTCATAGCAATTCCCATGGAAAGGGGCAATCCACAGGAACTAGGAAACTGAAAAAGGAAATATTAAATGAAACACTTTGCCTGAAACCTTTTGTCCCAGATACATGTGACAGACTCAGGGCTGTGGAGGTGCAATGCTACCTTACAGCTTAGGCCCACCTCCCTAATCCTTGCTCTGCCTGTATGTAGCAGTTTCCATAAGTCTCTGTCTGCAAGGGATGCAGAACATGGGTGACCTTCTGAAGGCAGATATCTGAATCCTATCAACAACCTTCCTTTAAATAAGGCAACAGTGATTTGTCTACCCGCATTTTACTCCAACTTTTACTCCAGCTTGTATCTTTTATCCATTGACTGAGAAAAGACAGCAGAAACCAGAAACTCCCATTCTTGGTCTTGTTGGTTAAAAGTCTCTAGTTTTATTTGTTTTGTTATTTACTGTTAYGTTGTCATGTTGCTATGCGGAATTTTTTAATCGTTCTCTGTCAGCTACAGTGTTTGTAGGGAGAATTTTCAAGTACTTGAATCTTTGAATCTTGTCAAAGAAATGGATATTTGGTACAGAGAGTGCCATAATATAGCAAGCAGATTAAGGGTAGAATTGTAGGATTTAGCCAAACAATATTTCTGAGAAATTGTTTAGCCTGAGGCTTGCATGTACTTCATAGTCCTCTTGACTGTCCAGACTGCAGCTGTGTGTGACCATGCAGCTCCAAGGCTGTGGTCCTTTCCTGGGTCACTTTTTTTGTGGGAACCAGGGTTAGGAAAAATTATTGTGTCCTGTGGTTTTCCCCTAGTGTGCAGTTAAAATGCAGCCAGGCAGATCCAGAAGGCAGGAAGCAACTGGTTGCCATAGCTAGAAATGAAAGAGGGGGGCAGAGGGTTATAGCTGACACATGCTGCATTCAATTTGAAATTCTATTTTTAGATGCAATTTAAATCCAGCACATTGTGACGTTCGATTTCCCATCTAAAGTCATCTGATGACAGCTGTCTGAAGTGATATACAACTTGTTCTGGTCCGTTCTGGCACACAGGCCTCATCTATATTGTCATGTAGGTGTTCAAAGCTGTTGTTTTGTTTCTGTGTGGTTATATTCCCTGCTGTATGTTTCTCTTTCACAGACTGTGCTGTAAATATGTACAAGATTGAGCACTCCGCAGAGGCTCCTTCTTTTGGGTCTTTCAGTTTGCTTGTGTCACAGGCYGTCAAGCAGCTGAGGTTTGATAGTGTTGGCAGAGATTATTCTCTTGCATTACAGCAGGACAGTAGCAAGTTTAAAAAGTTGCGCCTGAGGCTCTGTACAATAAAAGCCCTTGTTAATCCCACAACTGATCACTTTTCTGTACCACTGTCAGGGACATAGCWCTGCGATGAATTCTGTCACTTGTTATTGGCTTGAGTGCAAGTGTTGGAAATACAAAGTATTACAAATATTTTCAGATCCAAGTCAACAGTGGTGAGCGTCCCACAAATCTGTTTACCACATTAAAAGAAGCTATGCATGATTCCCATCTATAGGCAAGCCACTCATCATTTTCCTCTTCGATGTGCAAAACACCTTGCTCTGACCCTCACGTGCAAAATTAGCTTCTCCTCCCAGGAAAGGCTTGTGCATGTCTAAATTTTTCTGCTCGCTGGAAAGGCTCTTGCAGTTGGTGGCTGGCATCCTTCTYCGCTTTCCAGTGGAAGGTGGAAACACAAGTAACTGCAGCTTAGTGTGCTCTGTGTTACCCTCAGTGTCCCAGACTATTGCTTTCATTTAGACTTCATCACTTTGTACTTTCTCTGTCAGAGTACAAATATGAGCTGTACCTTGAAAAAAAATTTAGGAGGAGGAAGAAATAGTAAACAAAATAAATCAGATTAACCTATGGAAGCTRTTTTTAGTATGCTACTAACAAAACTTTATAGGAAAGAAGAGGGAGGAGAATATAGGTTTGTTTCCAAAACTGAGCCGCAGCAATCTATCCTGTCTTTGAATTGCAGCTATAATCACAGCTATAAATAACCATTTAAAAATTAGTTCTGGGAAAACCTTACATTATTGGAAAGGAAGGAAAATATCCTTTTGCATTTTTACCTTGCCTCTGAGCAAAGCTGAAACACTAATGAGCAAACAGTATTTACCAACACTTCCTCATGCTGATCAGAAAATATCTGAGTTCATGGGGGTGCGGAATCACCCAAAAGAAAACCTGCTTCCACCAGGTTTTCTAACTAACGAATCTAACAAAGAATAAAACAATGTTGCCAAATTCTCCCTGTGGCATTCTGCACTAAGAAGAAAGGMAAAAGTCAAGAGGCCTCTCAGAAACCTAGCAGATGTTCTGCAATGCYGACAAAAAGGAATGAAATATGTGTTAAACATCACTTCTTAGCCAAGTCATAAAGAACTTCTGACAATGATGAGACAACTTTGGGGGATATCTTAAAGATCATAGTTCTTYCCATAGAGGAAGAAAGGTTTGGGGAATATAATATGAGGCCTCAGATTCCCACTGCTCTCTATAGGAAGGAAGAGGAGACAATTTGAGCGACAACGGTTGACTAGACCGCTGCCTGCAGGGACAAATAAAGTACTGGAAAGAATAGCTTGATTATAAAGTATCTTCGGTTTAGGAAACTGTATAACAAGCTGCTCTGTTTGGCAGTAAGCAATTTTGATGGAAAATAAGGTGTATAATTTTAACAGTGCTTACCCATTATGCTTACCCATTACCCATAATTGCTTATCCATTATGTTTTTACGAAGAGTTATAATAAATCTTTCATCACCAAACACTTAGCACCTTTATTCCAGACTAATATTTTAGATCATTGTTTAAATATATATGTGCATGTATCCAGAATATTTGGGAAAGGCAGTGACTGAAGTTGTCAAGTGATATTGCACTTGTCTACTTGACAAGTGAAAGGCTAATGAAATGAGATTTACTTCCCATAAGCCTGGAATAACCAGTATGAGTACAGTTGTGTTGATTTTCTGAAGCTTGGCAGGATGTATTTCCTAGCCCGTGAGTTTCCTAAGCACATTTTATTGAGTGATATGTTGCCAGTCCAATCTACCATCTCTGAGGAATCACTGAATCTTGTGTGTGCTGGTTTCATACTGTTTGTCTTTGCTTTCCAGCACTAGGCATTTCCTTTAAAACAAAATGTGTTTATCATGATATAAAGCAGCAGACTGAGAATTAGATCTAGAAACTGAGCAAACAAAATCAAAGCAAACATGAACCTTTCTTGTATGTCTACAAGAATATAACTTTGTAGGATTTTTGTATCTCAAAATCCTTGTTTCCTTTTCTTCTCCATTCTTTGAGCCTTTAGAATCTGTATCTTCCTTCACTTTTCTTGCTATGTCATAGTCTTCSCCTCTGTCTGTCTCTATATTTCCAGTTTTCACTGTGCACTTGGAAATGTGTGGTACTGTGTGGTACCTGGTACACYGAGGCTTCAATCCCACATCGTTAAGTGATTTTCTTTTATGTGAAATCCCTAAAGCTTTCCAATCTAATGAAGCAAGAYGAGAAAATTATGTGAAGTGGATGATCTAGGCTTGTGCAGTGATCATGGATGGACTAAGTCTTAAATCTTGTATTCCACAGTTCTGTCATTAGTTATAGCACAGCACAGGGAGCCATTTTTTTCTAGGTGGCTCTTTTGGAAGAGCAATATTTAGGGACTGGGACTAATTCTGTTTTTTTTTTTTCTTATCCTTAAATGAGGAATATGAGCGCTTAAAGCATAATAATGAGCTTTGTGAAAAAAAAGGCATGCCAAATCTATTGATTTTACTTCTGTAAGCAAAYGGGTAATATATACCTGAAATGATTTTTTTTTTTTTGTCCTTCACCAGAAAGCTATGATGGTCCTTAGCAGAAAAGGAAGTATAATTTATTCTCTTGGCAAAAGTTGAACTATAAAGTGCCACAGAGTAAGATGGATGAGGGAGCAGTAATGAAATACTTGGTCATTTATTTCTAGGTCACTAACTTGAATCTAGTCCAGGTCAAATCTGCCTGAAATTTCTTGCAAATTGATAGCTGTTTATTGGCTAAACATGAAATAAACTGGCATAGTCCAGTCTCCTCTATATTATAATTTCATTATCTTTTTTTTTTTTTTTAAGATGAATTGAGAGATGCTGCACAAATAAAAGCAGCTGCAGGTATAAGTTTTGGTGCTCTTGTATTAGTGTCCATACTGCACCACCGAAGACCASCAGGCCTCAGCACCATGAAGAGACGAACTTCTTAAATTGCCTGGGGAGACAGCTCTGAACCACAGGGAGAGCCACCAATTGACTGGAAATTCCCTTTTTGGGAGGTAGACAGGTCCCTATAAGCCACATGTGTATTGCCAAGGTAAGTGGTGCCTGGGTCACCATACCCCATCAAGTTTCTTAGTGGCAAAACCCTGAGTTCTKGGCTCCATTCTCTGTTTTCAGAATAAGAAGCCTCATTATTCCCAGAGTCCATGTTTGGACCACTGCGTCAATACTTCCAGGCACTCTGCTATCCTGCCTGCTAGGAGTCCAGGCAGAGTATCCTTAGTTTTCCTCAAAGGTTACCAAGCTGGTGATGTTCTGAATCAAGTTTATTTCACTGGAAACTTTCTGTTCAGCTTCAGTTCTCCCTATGTCCTCTGTTTTATAATGCTGTTTGTATGATGAAACTGTAACCTTCTCCTCAAAACTGAAGAAACGAGATGATAATTGAATACAAAAGAGTGAAATTAACACAGYGCATCCTGATCTTCTTGGCCCAAATGCTTTAGTTTTTGATGTATTACATTCTTCAGCAATTCACTGTTRGCTGTCTATTTTTGCTAACTATTTCAATTGAGAGTTCTTTCAAGCAGAGATGACTGCTTCATTTTTCATGCTAAGCACTTTWTAGGACTCTATAAAATAATAATTGACCTTATGACCAAGAGGAGAAGAGACGCTGCTCTAGCCTATTCCAGCTCCAGCAGGGAGAAGCTCCCAGCCTACTCTATTCTTTCCATTCAAGCATATATCATTTGCTTAGCCTCTATATAAATTAAATAACCCTCACCTAATATGACTGAAATAGTTGAAATATGCAATGCAATCACAATCAGTAATGAAAGCATATAAAAGAAACAGAAAGACAAYAGGGATAAGAGAATATTTATAACAGAACAAARGAATTAAAAAGTGAAAATCTCATGAATGTCYGGKGGTAGTGAGAWGATACGTATATCCTGATGAGGGCCCAATGATACTGTGAAAGAGACCAGATCTGATATTCATTTTTCATACCTGTGAATTYCACTTTTAGTGTGATTTTTCCACAGCACTCGATGGTTGGCTAAGGTGGTCTGCTAGTAGGAGGCCACTAGCGAGTTTTTTCCTTGTTGTGGGCTGGGCTTTTTATGGAGGAAGAGTCCTTATTCTTGGCAGAGAGGGCCTGAAATATCTTCATCAGCTAAGAAAAATAAGTATTTTCATGGTTGACCCAGGCTACTTGATCAGCAGTATGCAAACGAAGTGACCAGGTGGTATCCTATCTGCAGCATACAGCTCATGGCACTCTTGTATGGTCTTTTTCCAAAAAAAAAAAAAAAAAAAAAAGCTAACTTAGAAACAGATACCTCCTTCCTTTGGCCTCTGTGGTGAAAAGTGAATGTCCATGCATCTGTGTCTGAACTGGAGAGGACGCATGATGGATAATGATTTATTAATGCACAGCTTAATCTCAGCAGTTGCTTGACCTTGGTTTGGTCCATCCTCCCCCACAGCGTGTGCAGTGAGGCCTGCGCACTGCTTGTTCYGTGTCTCCTCTCACCCATCTGCTTTCCACAACCAAGTTCAAGTGTAAGAACTGATACCTGGCTGACCTGACCTGTGAGAATGGACTTGGTATGCCTTATGTAACAAGGACAAAGCTCACCAAAGATCAGAGATTCAAATGTCGCCTTTACTCTGGCTTCCATCACTTCATTATAAAGAAGATTATAAAGGATTARAATAGCTAGGAGAAAAAAAATGTGACAAGCTAGAAGATAATAAAGTGTTGTCCACCTCCTATTTTTATGAAAGCTATCAGCTGTRTGATAATTTTTTCTAAATTTATATGCCTGTCTTACATTATTATTGCCCTGTAAAGTGCCAAATGTTCAAAAATAGGGCACTAATTGTTCTTCTTTTCCATCCTTTGTAGGCAATTYAATATATTTATTTGAATTTGATGTAAATCTTAAATTGCATGTAAATTCAAATTTTTATTGGAGTCACTAATTTATGATCCTGTTATCGATGAACTCTCCTGTTAATAGTTTCACTTAAATGAATGACTTCAAAATGTAGTTGTGACCAGACTGCATCTAATTAATTCCTATAAAAGTCAATTCAGAAAAAAATGTAGATGTATGAAACAAGCAAAATTCTATTTTCATCCTCATCTTCTCACTAGCAGCCAACCAAATATCAGATATTATAACTCCCTAGATACGCATGTTTTCTAAAGAATGAAAAAGGCAAATTAGTGTGTTTTGTAAGAGTATATTGTTGAAATCAGTGGAAAACATTTGAAATTTTCAGGCCTCAATACATTTACCTTAAAAAAACCCCAAAATCTCAGTCAAGTGATGAYTCACAGTTCATTATACAACTCAAAGACATTGTGCAGCTGTGCGGTACGGATTATTTAAAATGCTGAAAGGTATATTTAAGYGTTCCACCTTAGTCAAGTAATGGTGCTATTTGTATTAAACATCATTTCCATTGTTATATGCTATTTAATTTTATGTTAGAAGTTTTGGACAATTATGATGAAGTGCCAAAGCATTTGTCCTTTAGATGGGGAAGGAAAAACTGTAATAGAAGAAAAGGGAGTTATAAAAATGTGCATATTACCTCTAAGAACAATTGATTGTTCAGTTATAGATAAAATTAAAACCAAATCCTAAATTACTTGCCATGGTGCAGAAAAGAAGATTCTTAGTGCAATGATATTCCCCAAAGTTCTTGCTCTCAGCTGAATTTTTCACTCTCTGGCTTTAGAGGGAAATACTCAGTTTAGCATCAGTAATGGTGGAGGGTAAGACAGAGGGGCAAAGAGAGATCCCAGTGAAAGAGTGCGGGGTTAAGTCAGTATTGACTCTTGGGTGGTGAGGGAGATTTGAGGAGCTGGCAGAGAGGACTTGGGGACCATTTTTGCAGGCTCAGGGCTCCACCAGTGATGTCCTTGCTGCTGCTGCCCCAGCCAAGATAACCCCTGGGCTTGCTGCTGGTCCCAGGAGCCTGCTGCTCTTGAGGGATGCTGAGTTTGCTCACGCCAAAAGCTCATCTGGGCTCTGCAATTTTTTTTTTTCTTTTTTCCCATTCTGAGTAATCACTCTCCAAACACCACATCGACATTTAACAACCTTTTACAGTTAGGCTGCTGAACTTCTGAACTTGAACTTTTGAATTGTTTATCTCCAGTCTGAAGGGTTCTCTGTGTAGGGRCAGCTCTGGTTTGTAGAGATAACATGCAGAATGTATCAGATCCTTAAACTTGCTGAACGTCTTACAACCTATTTAATGCATCACCATCATCATTCATTTCAAGAATTCAAGACAGTTATTTATTTTATCTTGGTGAGAAATAGTATTTTGAAATAGTATGTATTTTAATCTTTCTAGTTCAGTACTTCTATCCTTCTCAAAGAAGTGCTAGGAAAAAACTGCTTGAAAATCCTCACTCCTAATCCTGTTTACCATTATTAAAAATAAAAGGAATAAAATATTGTCTGTTTAGATTAGTAGATCTGTTTACTCAGATTCTTCATAAAACTTTACAAAAATGAATCAATATGTTTTTAGTTACTGTTCTCTGAGAAGGGAAAGAATATTCCTTTTGTAGCCATAGAAAATGAGGATTTATGAGGTTTAATATGCCCGCAAAAGTATATGGAAGATTAGAAGTGCACTTAAGTTTCCTGTTTTTCACTGTTGTGTTTTAAGTATCAGCACTTAGCTTATTATTGTTGTTGTTATTATTTTCTGGCACATTAATGAACTGCATTGTGCCTGTGCTATTGAAATTGCAAATGTCGTTTTAGGAGTCAAAGAGAATAGGAAGGGCACAACTTCAATGACTCTCGAGCTGAGCTCACTGCCAGAGAATAACAGAACTGCAGCTCTTTCTGCCTTCTAGTCTAGCTATAATATTCACYGCAATTACTTTTGAACAACAAATAAACAAAAACAGGTCTCTGCTGTGGACCTAGGGTGAGAGGGACATGGGCAAACTTGATCAGCATTGTTAAAAGGCTGTAATAAGGCAGATAAGCAAACTATGTCACTGGAAGGCTGCAGAGTCTGTTTATATGTTATCACAAATTCASTTTTATAACTGGGAAACAAACAGTTCCTGCCCTGAATATTGTACAATGCAAGGACAAATAGAGAAGAATAATAGTTAAATTCTCCCCATCCAAAGAGAAGATAATACATCCTGTCGGCAATATAAAACAGATAAATTTTGAGGGGAGATTTGAATTAGCATTTAGGAAAACGTTTAATCTTCAGTAATTTTCAGACTTTGGCAGATRCTGGTGAAGAAGGCATAGATTGTATCATGAAGACTTAGAATTTTTTTTACACAGAGAATTGTACAAACCCCCAATTTCTATAATAGTCTCAATACATTATGTTAAACAGAATGATAACCCTAACATTATGATTCCCTGATTTGAATGTACTCCTTGAAATGACACTGCAATGTGAGTAATAAAGCATGTTGTATGTGGACAGATGTTGTCTAARACAGATTTTACACTCGGGTAATGTTACTAACCTCAGTAGACTTGCTGTTCTTACTGAGCTCAGTGCAAGATTAAAAGCAGTATGAAAKAAAATACTTCAAATCTGAGCACTATATTTTTAAGGTTTTCTAAATTTATGCAGTGAGTCAAATTAACTGATGGTTGAATTGAGTGGATTGCTCTGTTTGTATTTCCTRCATTCTCCCACAGTAAAAGCCTATGAATTTTAACTAACATAGGATTTTTTTCTTTGATTAAAAGCATTTGTTTGAGAGGCTTAGGATTTCACTTTGAGTGTCATTTCCATTACTCATGAATAATTATTATAGGACTACTTAAGGTCAGAATAATTATGTTTTTAAGAGATGATTTATTGCCTTGATTATATTTTCTTATGACTAATAAAGAYTTTATAACTGATTTTTTAAACATTTTAATTTATGTAGCTCAATTTATTCACTAAACAACTTATAATGGTGGTACATTGGCTACTAATTAAAGAAATATCTAAAAATGCTTTTCTGTAGCTTAAATATTTATGATTCCATTTATTCATTGGGCAAATATTAATTATGAATAGAGAAGAAGTTTTCTTCATATATTGGATACAAACCCGATTTTATAACCAATAGTTTCACCTGCAGAGTTAATTTTCCGTAACTTAACTTTCCATAATCTTTCCTATTTGGGGAGAGGCTAACTCACAGATATTCAGATTTAGGTAAGTTATAACAAAAATTCTCATACTGAGCATTTACCTTCAGAAAAATACTTTCTTTCAGATACCTCAGACTGATAGCATACAAAATCACCAAGCAAAATATGAAATATTTTCTTTTTCTTTATATCAAAATTGGTGTTTGGTCAAATTTAGATTAATGGACCCTCAAGACCCATGTACAAAATTTTCTGTGCAAAAGACTATAAGTCCATGCTAAGTAATATATGTAGCAGTTATATCTACATGCACAAATAATGTAAGAGTACTAAAACARTATTTTTGACTGTTTATACACAGTGTTGTCTGATGCGCAATGAAATCGCAATTGCACTCCTCTATGGAGAAGTTTTTTCCCTTCTCAGTTAGGCGCTCTGCAGATGTCGTCTTCTTCTCCTCCCCTCCTCCCTTCTACATTTTGCCTTTCTTTGTATGAAAAAAACTCCCCAGAGAAAAAAAAAATACCTGTTTCCTCTTATAGATTAGAAAGAATGTATTGATCCTTCCTGAAAGCCATCATGGGTAATAATGGCTTTGAAATACACCTCTGCAGGGTATATTATCTCATTAGTTTATTACTCCATCCTTCAGTTTTTCTTACTAGCAATGCAGTAGGCACTTCTGCAGTGATTATTTTAACAAATAACAGAGCAAATAATTATGACTTTTCTTGCAGAATTCTTGGAGTAAGGAAATTGCTTCTATAGCTTGGGGCTAGATTAACGAGCTTAATAAATTTTCTCCATTGGCATTTTCAGTAACCTTCCCTTAATATGGCTGTCAACAGTGTTTACAGTGGATATTCAGTCTGTAAATGTTATGAACTGCAGATTATAATGTCTTTATCCTTGCTAAAATGAATGTGGCATAAAGCAAGTCTATTGTAAGCTGGAATTCAATAGTACCCTAAGAATATATATRTTATCCTCTGAGGTATGCATGCAGGAAAAAAAATGACATCGYTTTCATGCTAACACCTAGAAACAAGAAAAAACCCACCTATCTGATATCTTGGTTGTAAGTAAAGGATTATGTGGGTCTAGGAAGACAAATATAAAATGAAGTAATTTGGGGCAATCCATTAAAACATTATAGGCTGTACYAGTAAAAGTTTCAGTTAGTCTTTAAGTGGTATGTTACTGCTGCTATTTCAGAAATGGAGAGTCTCATTGGGATGACCCMGATTTACAGAGTTGTTAATGATGAATTCCTTTGAGTTATGATTTTATATGTAATTTAACATTCAATTTATATTTGTCAGCTAAACTAAAAGAAATTTGAAATTAAAATATAATCACCACAAATAGGGATATGTTTAGACTTTTTCAGAAATRCCTGGATCCCTGTTTGGATCTCACCTTGGTGTGTTGTTGCTGATAATATGTTATTTAACCCAYCCTTGATAAAGGCAGTCCATGTTTCTTATTTTCTTTTTATCTATATATGAAGAAAGTTTTGTTTCTTTTAATTGCTTCTCTTTCTCTAATGRACAAATGAATACAAATAAAATCCATAGACTGTAATTTTACTGGAATAAAGTAACCACAGTTTTTAAAATGTAAAAATTCTATAATGGTGGATTTGACAAATATCATAGAATTAGATTGTATGCCAAAACAGAGGTATGGCATTAGAGGACTAGAACTACAAAGATACTTCAGAGCAGTCTGTGGCAGCAGTAAATAAGCAATGCATCTCATGATAGTGCAGTCCAGATTGCTCATCCTGTGAGGAGAGACCAGTAACCCAAGAAAGTAACCCAAAAATAKAGCAAAAAATCTGGAGTTGTACTCTACATGATGTGAAAAAAAGAATCCATTTGAATTGTTTGTTTGAAATTACTGCCTGATTATTTTATTGGGTGTCCTTTTTCCTTTGTGGTCTGAGAAATAGCAATTAACTGTGGTTTGTTTATTTCTCTTCCTCATATCATTCATATTTTTATGGCCTTCTCTTATGYTCCCCACCAGTTAGTAAAGATTTCAAGCCTGTAGAAACTGTCTGCATTTTCTCTTTTCTTTCTGAGATGCAGAAAATCTTGTGTCAYAATTTATACAGTGGCAAAGAGCAGTTTTCCTTCATTCCCTTCCTAATAAATTCTAGCMTTTTGATTGCCTTGTGCCACTTAGCACAGCACTGACACTCCTGGAGAACAACTCTCACTCCTGCAGGATTTCTTTCTGCACATGACAGCTAATTTTGAGCTTGCCACTGTTTATATGTACAGGAAACTGTTCTTCCTCAATTGTGTTATTTTTGTTTATTGCTGTTGAGTTTATTCTATCATTGCAATGCTCACATCACAGGGTCCTTTGAATCTTTGGRGTTCTCTTTTATTTTGAATACTCCAGACAATTTTGGTAGCATCAGTAAGCTTGCCACTGTTCTATCCTTACAGAGGAATGCTGAGCAAACAAAGAAACAAACAAACAAAAAAAAGGATTTCTTTTGCTTGGCTAAAAGTCTAAATGYTGTGATATTTTGCAAACTCTGCTTGCTTCCTGAGTCCAAGATAACTTATAATATTTTACGCTGACTGATAATGATCCTCAATCTATTATATGTGTTAAAGAGTTAGATAGCATGACCTTTTCAGACTGCTTGGTCTTTTAATCCAAATTATATTCATCTGCTTATGTTCAGCATTTCCACTTAATTAATCTTAGCTGCCTCTGGAGCCTATTGTGCTCTTTGCTATGCATTTGAGAACACAAAATACTTGACACGAATACAGTAGTGCTGTGCTGGAAAGAAATCCATTTTAAAATTCATCTCTTAGCATAACTTAATTTCATGCTGCCCTAACTCCCTACTCCTTCCCTGCTTAGTACTTGTACTTTCATTTTGATCACATTTTTTTTCTAAATATATATCTGCCAAATGTAATCTTGCCTTTAGATTGATAACATATTGTATAATCATGGCATTGGAGAAGCAGTAAGAAAGTCTGGCTTCCTGAAAGGAGTTATTATTTCCAGAAGATTTGAATATAATGGCATATATAGTAAATTWATATAAATGTCAAAGAATTAGGTAACAAAAATTCCACTGAAGGTCAAATGGATTTTATTTGCATGCTTTTTTTAATCCATGGTATTTTAGATCTGATTTTCATGGGAACAGGAATACTTATCTTGGTCAGATCAAGGTTTATCTAGCCCAATATTCTCTCTCTTAGTGTCCCACAGCAGATACTCAGTGAAGGGCARAAGGCCATGGAAAGTGCATCACAGTGTTTCGTAGACATGAGCTTCCAGTTTCAAGAGACTTGCAACTCACTTTTTTTCTTTCTTTCTGAAATGATATCTATACATTTATTAGTCCCTTTAGTATTTTTTTTCGTACCTTGGTCACTTCTAAACCATACCATTTTTGTCATCTACACAACTTACAGCAATTTCTTCTAATTTACATTATGCTTAAGCYATCTCTGATTACTAACTGCTTCTTGGCCATTTAAATTAACCTAGTRTCACTGGTAGGACAGTGGGCAATCTTTTTCTATTCACTTTCTGTGAGCAGTGTGTTCATTTTGATTTGTTTTTTAGCTGTTATCTCAGATTTATTTCAATGCTGCTTCACAGACTTAACAGTGCCATGAGTTCCTAGGCTTCAGTGGAAAAAAAAACAGTGATTTACACTGAAGTGATGCAGAGGAGTGGCAGACTTCAGCTGTAATATATCCYTCCAATATCAAAAAATAGACAAAAAGTTGTCTATTGTGTTTTATAGGCTTACTAAACTCAAGAGTCTGTGCTGGGTTGTGAGAAATAGCATAGTGGATGTTGCTATAATGTTCTAATCTTTATGTAGATGACTACCACTTCATTAACAACCTAACAGTGACATTGGAGAAACTGTTCCAAGAGACAATGAACGGGCACTTCTTACTGTCTATTGAAATTCATTTTGAAGTTTTATAAAAAGTTTTGAAAATAATATGTGTTTCTGTTGCATGCATAGRTTATGTGTGTGACTGTTTACACAGAAAAACAGGTAAATGGCGCCCTGAATATTGAATGTAATGGACTGAATGTGTACATCAGTAGATGCAATGTCTGCTGAGAAAATGCAGCTACAGTTGAATCTTATAAGATGTGCCTARGATTGGCCTGACTAAAAGTGATAAGAACTTACTTCAGAAAAATAGGCTTCATTGCCTGTGCTAAAAAACAGGAAATATTTTGGTATGTGTGATATTTTGATATCTACTTTTGCCTGTACTCTCAGAACCAAAGTGGGAATAATATACAAAGCAGGCAACTTTCCAGCCYAATGCACCATGGATTATCTGTATCTCTCCAGGAATATAAACAAACTAGTGCTATATACCCATGCAGTGCAATGCAGCAGCAGAAGAGAGACATTGTTAATATGTAGTTTGTTGTGAGTTAYTAATATAATTTATACTATAAATAATCATGAACAATCTATACAATCCCACACTGCAAAAGTGTGGTTTGATAACCACAAAAAGRTAATTTAATCATCAGCTAAGTATTTCAGTCCCTGTCAAACCAATTGACTTGACCTGTTGTAATTTGAGATTGAAGGAGTAAAATTAAATCATTGGCTGTTTTTGGCTCATCATAATGTTGTTTGAAAATTGATTTGAAGTTCTGCACTCCACATATAGAAGGAATGCATTCCATACACTTCTGATATGTTGTTATTTGGAATCTGCAATTCAAGACAATATTTCATATTTGTTGCAACAAATGTTGCTATAGTGAAGCATTTATTGAAATGGTAATAGACAAAAAAAATTATACTTTTGAAATGTGTATGTTAACAGATGTTCATGCATATGCTGTTTATTTTAGTAAAGAGACAGAATGAGAGTTCTACTGTTTTTATTATACTRTATTAATATCCAAACTAGTGTATCTGAAGCAGTTGTATGTACATGGATGAAAATAAGCCATCAGTCCATGCTCCATTCTTTCCTAGGTACAGCCTCTGAGGTTCACGTTTTAGAGTACTTGTTTTTCTCTTCTTAATTTAAATAGAGCCTTAGGTAAATGACTTGCATATAGACATGTCCACTATAGACATCTATAACTTGATTGCCAGTATCTATTCAGTGAATATCATGAGTGTCTCTCCAACCTGATGATAATCTTTGAAAGCTAACACCATCCAGTTCCTGTGGTCATCCTCCTAAAAGATTTGCTTTCTTCTGCATCTTAGAGGGTTTACATTTTAATCTTCAGAATGATTTTTGTTTTCCCTATTCAATCTTACAATCCCTGAACAAATTTCTTTTTTTTTTTGTTGACCTCCCTGATCTCAGGACTATCATGTAGTTATGATATTCGTTCTTATGGACTTTAATGTTTAGTCTAGCTCTTCCAGAATACAATTTTAGGGGAATTTACCATCTTCTATCATGGAGTATAATGAAGATATATATTATATATATATTTTAAACAGTGACATCTATTGTAAGTATATTTGGAGTTTCCTTCTTTGGTCATACAGAAATGTGGCATTATGTTGGAAAGAGCATGTCGAAGCACACATGAGGCTACAACAAGATTGCTCCCAGGACAAATTTTAGATGAGAAAGAAAATGTAGAGTCCTGTGTGGCATTGGATTTCAAAGGGCATGACAAASGAATTATGAATTTACACTAAGATTACTCCCAGGACACTTTTTAGTTTTGGCCAGGAAATGATCCCAGCTTGAGATGAATGCTAGGGTTARGGTAATAGGAGTGACGAAATGTGAAAGCTCATGTGGCACTAAGATTGCTTCCAGGACATTTTTTTATTTTGGAYGGGAAGTGGCTGTTGACCTAAGGTTGAGACCCTTTTTGAGGTGAAAGCAAGGGTTAGGATTGGCATTGGATGAGTGAGAAACCATATAGCCCCATGTTGCAGTGAATTGCAAAGGGCATGATGCAGAAGGCATTAGGAGACAGCATGAGCAATGAAGCTTCTAAGTGTTTYTGTGAGGTGAACATTAAAAATAGAGATATTAAAGATTTAACTTTTATTTTATTTTATTAGATGTGCTTCTCATTTAGTAATAGCACCTTTCTACAATGATGAAACAAACTATGAAACTATTTTCAKTTTGACTCAGATATTAAGGTTTCATCAATCATGTTTTCTGTAGTTCTGTACCAACTGAGTTGGAACAACCTAAGCAAGGTTTTTTGCACATTTTTTATCATATTTTAATTAYCAATTGGATTTTTTTTACTTGGCATTAAAAAAAGTTTAAATGATGGTCCACACTGTGTGTGTGCAGGCACTTGCAGGCTACTGATGTTTTAGTGGATCCAATGTTGATGTTTTAGACTGTCATTGCATCTTGAATGTGTGRTGCTGTTTGCTCTGTCAGAACCTCTGAATCTCTCTATATTTTCATAGGCAATAAAAACAGTGGTATGTTGSTGTTACATAACTTCTGATACTATCACTTTTTCAGTAAAATTATACAACATTTTTCTTTAGAAAATGGAAAACTGGCTTTACAAATTAAATATTCTGAGAATATAACTCTAAGTAGTCCATCTTTAATAAAGGCAAAATATGCACAGCTCTCATCTTTTCTATATCTTAAAAAGGCATTAAAGTTCACAGCATTCTCTGGAGCCTCAAAGGCCAATTGCTTCTAGTGAAGCAGAACACAGATATTGTTGTCATAATGACAGTAATAATATTGTTAAAGGGAATTTAGTAAGAGTCAGGACCCAAGGAAAGTTTTTGCTTGGAGATATTTTGACAGGAACTTTCATAACAAAGGAAATGCACTTAGTGTTTGCTTTTATCCCTACAGCTTGTACCTTTTTTGCCCCCCCTGCAGTAAAACACTACAATTCTTCTTTGCTACTTGCCAGAATTTAARGTAATTTTACCTGAGTATGTGTTTATTGCTAGGAGAGAAAAGGCTGCCAGTGAATTGTGTGCCAGTGAATTTTACCTAGGAGGCAAAATCAAAAGCAGCTTGATTCTGGCTTTCATAAACCACTYGTTTAGCTAAAGCTTATTTTCTTTCTCTTCCCAGATAGTTCTCTATGCCAAGGGAATAAGAAAGTTTTATATAAAGAGACAATTATGCCATTTCTGCACCATTCAGGAGTTTTTCTGTGTCAGATGRAAAGTCAAAACAGCTTCACAAAGTTGCTGGGGCCCTTGAGTCTSTGTGAAAGGAACAGATCTCTAGATCTCTAGTCTGGTTCAGCGTAAATGGAGTAACCCACCGGAGTGTAGAGACTTGTCTACTTGTCTACAGTGATGTGGCTGAAGCACTGGAAAATATACTGAAGAGACATTTTGATTTTTTTCTAGTTTGTTTTATTTTTTTGGGATTTTCTTGGACACAGTGATACATTTTATGAAAATATCTTCTCCATTTTTTATATATTTTTTCATTCAACTCCCACTAACATTAAGAGCACTTAAATAAGCAACAATAAAGTAAAATCCCGAGGACCTCTCTGTGATTCACTACCAAGAAGTTCAGTTCTCATTCCAAGACTCTTACTGATCAGTGATATAATTTATTACTTCTCAGGATCTTTCAAACAAATAAAAATACTTTAAATGCACTAGAAAATTTATCATTTAAATATAGTTCTTTTTCTTTTCCACAGTGCTCAAAATTCTGAATATGAACTGATTTGTTGCATCCATAATAGATTGCAAAGTTTGAATAGCACAATCAATGAAACCCAAAAATAAATAGTTGTAATAGCAGCAAAGACTTTGTTCAGCAGTATCAAAAGTACTACAGTCTTGGGATTGGAAGCATTTCATGAAGACAAGAGGGAACTCTTATGACGTTTCAAAGTGTTAATAAATAAGAGGYCTGACAGATTTCTAGACTTAATAATGCTTTAATAATAGTATTGCAATATCATCATCAGTATATGCAATATCATCAGATAAAGCATCTGACGTCTCAATAGTTTGCGAATGATCAGGGATCCTGTCCTTGCTGATGTCAAGGTCATTGGGAGGAAATTCCAGAATTTAGAGTTCTCCTCAGTACCAAATGCATGTCCACAGCAGTGCCAAACCAGATAGTTTCCTGCATATTTGTCTACAGGTTCTTCTGTACTATTGGTTGGATCCTGGGCTGGATTCAAAGCTATCTCATCCCAGAAATAAAAAAAAAATGTTTATAATTGCTTTGCTTTTTTTTTCTCCTTCCACTCCTATTTTGAGTGCAATTTGTTGGCATTCTTTGGGGTGCCAAAGTGACACTTCATGCAGTAAACATCATGATACTGCCTCCTTCAAGAGTGAAGGTGGCATGTCCATTACTGAGGAATGACTTTTCACAAACTTTGCCACAAACCCATGGAGCCATCTCCATGATAGCTTCTTTCCCCCTCACTCACCTCCTTGTTTTCCTGAGCAGATCACAGATGTTTCTCTCTTTTGAAAATATGACAGTGGAGAAGGTACAGGTTTTATTTGAGGAAGTCATGTATRTATAGCATGATCTCCTCCAATTCTTCTGTGGTCTTTGAAATGCTCAAAAAAAGTCCTATAATCCTGTTCTCTAGAAACTAAATATGCTACAAAAATCAGTAGGTTAGGCAACAACCACAGGTTCAAATGGTGGCAATACAATCCTCTAATGAAATAYAAGTTTATATGCCTATATATGTAAATGACATGTAGGTGAAAATCTCCCTGTGCTATTGCAGACAAAAAATAATGTTTACAAACATGTTTACTAACTAATGAGTTTATGCTATAAGACTTCAAAGTCTACTCCTATACATTCTAAAGCAGGACTTCAGCATTATGCTTCTGCATCTATTTTGCTGATGCAGATCACACTTAGCTTGTGATTCAGTCCACCTTGCCATGTTTTCTGAATTAATATCTGCTGTAACACCTTGGTATGTCTTTGCCTAACCTATTTGAGCTGACTAGGTGCCTTTCAACATCCCATGTGTAATGAACTCCTTAAACATTTCTGCAAAAGATAAGCAGTGTCAGCACAACTTGGGATAGCTGTAGCTCCTGGAACTTGTATCTGCTGATATATAATAAGTAAGCATACGCAAGAAAGCCCTGAAACATAAAACTATACTTATTCATTCATGCAGAAATTCATCCTTATCAGTATCTTGAAATTCATTGAAAATGTACTTACAAATAGCAAGATATCTAGCAGTTTTCAAGCCACACCAGAATTGCATGAATTGATTTAAGGAACAAAAAATCTCAGAAGACACTATAGTTCTTTAACATTCACTGGAATTCCAGAGTAATATTCTAAAAATCCTGTTGGAGAAGTATGATCTTTGTGGCATTTCATAGGATGTTTGTACAAAAAATTTGTACAAGCATGCAAGCTTACAGAAGACTTTAAAGGTGTTTAATTAGTCTGGACATTTAGTGCAAGATACCTTCTGAATTAAAAAATAAACATGACATTTTTCCTTTTCCTTCTCTTTCTAAATTAAAAGTGCCTGCTGTCACATCTACATTTTTATTTGTTGCTATTTCTTTGTACTAAAAATCTGTGTTCTTTTAGTTCTATCTCTTCCTAAAGAAGACCTGTGGAGAACATACTAATAATTTGAACAGTGAAGAAATCACAGGAGAATAAATCTTTATCAGATTCATACGACCTGCTAAAATGTTGCAAACTTTCTTTCTTTCTTTGCTTGAAGAAAAACATCTATCGTCTCTTTTAAGTAGAAACTTTATGAAACTCTTAAATATAGTTTCTTTTAGCAACAACAGTGCACAAAATACACGTATTTACCTCTTTTAAAAATGTCTTTGTTAATTCAGTGCAGTAATTAATTATAATTTGATCAATTGAAAGTTTTTTTGCACATCCTGGAAAGTTTGTAGTAACTTAAAAAACTAGCCATATAAAACAATAGATTTCAAAGAAGTGTTTTAAATTACCAGTCAAAATCCTCTTCACATACAGTATTTTCATTCCCATAAAGTCATCCATTTTCATCCCTCCTATTAAATATATATATATTCTTCTGTGAGAAATGATTTATGAATCACAGAATCATAGAATCACAGAATGCTAAAGGTTGGAAGGGACCTCTAGAGATCATCCAGTCAAAGGCCCCTGGACATGCAGGGTCACCTAGAGGATGTGACACAGGGAGATATCCAAGCGGGTTTTGAAGATCTCCAGAGAAGGAGACTCCACCGCCTCTCTGGGCAACCTGTGAGTCAATAGAGAATTTTTCTTGTAAGTGTTAACTGCRTAATTTATTCCAGGTGCCTTTGAATCTTATTGCTTTGAAGACAGTATGAAAAACTCCAGTGTAAGATGCATATTTTTGAAATATTCCACCAACTTTAAACTATTAGAAATTTTCCTTTGCTCATATAATGACAGTCTTGTTTCATATCTATATGAAATGTCGTCCATTCCTTTACCACAACATTTTGCAGTAGAATATAACTGATTTCCTCTTGTTTATGTGCTGTTTATGCAATAATGCCACAGAATCATAAAATGCCAAATATTATAATAATAAATAATAATAATAATAGTAATAATAATAATAGCAAATCTGGCACTGAATATATTCTGGGAGAAAAACTTTGGAGTCATTACCATATTTTTCTAGTTTTTTATGGTTGAGCTCAAAAACTTAAAATATGTATCAGGAAAAAAATGCAGCTTTCCTTTCTGTGTTTCCATCATCACTACTCTAAATAAAGCACAGCAATTAAATGAAAAAAATGGTGAGTTATAAAGAAAATTGAGAAGTGTTTACTTGTGATGTTAATTTGTCAACCAAAAAAGCTTATCCTTTGAATCAATATAGAATAATTGCCATACATAGATATATCTAACAAGTATTTGCTGAATTAGAAGTACTTTAGGGAAAAAATGAAGAATGAATTTAAGTAAAATCCAAGRAAAAAATGATGCATAAATTTAATAGAAGCTACGATGAGTATCTACTTAGCAGGATCTCATATATTTGTATAAGTGTGTGTATATATATAATATATGTGTATATATATATCTATCTCTCCAATATACAGATTAAAAAAAAAAAAAAGGATTTTAAGTTAAAAAAAACTTTAACTCCAGAAAACAACAGTACAGAGTCACGGTTCAGTGCCTTGTTGCAAATCTTTATAGCTTCATATAAGCTAAAGAATACTTCTGAGCAGTCTGTTTTTCTGAGTGATATATAAAGTGCAGTAGTCTGATTAATCCTGCACCTTCTTTTTGCTGATTGTGATATACACCTTTGAGCAGTGGAAATTAATGATGATAGACATCTTGCCTTCTGAGAATGAGTACATTTTTAAAGACTTAAGAGTTTGCCCCTGAGGAGGTTGTCTCTTTCTCATCAGACACAAATTAAGATATATCATGGGATAGAGRAGTTGTGACTCAGATTTTTGTCAGAAATTTTTCACAACACACTTGAGTATCTTTGGRAAAGTTCAGTTGCATGATACCTGCATRKAAGTGAGTCATCTGGCTTTTTCAGCTCTGATAGTRGGCTTTAGGGTCTCAGTAACWTCTTTATGTACWTGTTTCTGTGAATTTGTCCTATAWCTCATCTCATCTTATTCTTATAGTTCATGTAAGGATTGMATTGTTGAAAGTGGAAGACGTCCRCTCTTTGAACCTCTTCCTGAAACAGACCAACTCTTCATTTTTTTGTCTGAAAACAGTCACGCATTCTTGGCTCTCTACAGTAAGATTTTTCTATCTGCTATTTCAATATACAGCAAAGGGGGAAAAGTAAGATGTGCACTGTGATTACAGAAATTTCTAAAAACAGTCTCCATGAAAAGGATTGTTGATCCCGTTGATGAAATTGCTTATGAGCTTTCTTTCTGATCTTGGYTTTTCCTTCAAAATGATGACAGCAATGATTTCTTCCTGCAGGATTTGGTGTAGTTAGCTAAGAGCATTGCCAGCTCACCATGGGAGCTAAGGAGGGTCCACCAGTCATTTCTGTACTACGCACTTACCAGCCTTTTGTGTGCTCACACACTTCTCTGTACATTTTGTGAGATACAAGGTTGTAATGTTTTACCTCAGTTTTTCATTTCAGAATAAATAAAATTCAGTTTTTTACAAACTGCCCATGCTGAAAGTGAATTCCCCCAAATCATCTGCTCCACCTAGCACCAGTGGCGGCACAATGCTTGACAGGAAAGAACAAACTGAGTACAAAGAAAGTGTGAATGTGCAGGAAAGAAAACCAAGTCACACATTCATCCTGCTGAAGAATATTTTGTGCCTGAAGTATCAACAGTTTAGGTCCTTASGATTTCTCTCATTCATAAGAACAAAAATACCATAGGACCTTCACAAGAAATGCAGATCTCTTAAAAGAAGTAARTATCAATAGCCAAGTGACTCATTTATACGTACAGTTTTTGTGTATTCAGAACATTCAGTTTTGYTTTGCTTTAGCACAATCTGTCCCAGACTTTTCATTTTTAGCTAGATTTTATCTTAAGAGCACTGAATTTCAGAGTATTTGCAACCAACTAAAATTTGTTCCTACGTTGATATAGCTGCTCTTCATGAACTCATATGAGATTTCAGCAAAAGTTATTTCTTTTCTTGTAAGCCAGTGTGACAATTTCCAGATAGAACTAAATGGGATTTTTTTCCCCAAAGCACTCTAGTGTTTCAGTTTATTGTCCAGATGTGTATGGACAGCAGAATTACAAGGTCCTCCAGTGTCCATAAAACATTTTTTCTCTTCAGAAATCTCTGAGCCATGCACATTCATCATGGTTGTTCATTCCAAGATTATTCATTCAGCCTCTGTATGGGGAATGTTATAAGCATCAGCAAAGGGATGGTATCACTTGTTTCCCTTACACTGAATGGGTGGGAGAGGAGTGTCTGATATGGGTGAAAAAGGTGGAGGAATCAAAGAAGGTGAAAAAGATTAAAAGATTAAAAAAAAAAAAACCAGTAAAAGAAGAAAATTATAAAGAAGGAGAAGGAAATTGACCTAACTCTATTCAGCAAGATTTATGCAGTAAAGCTGTCATCATGCATTTGAAACATAGAAGACATTAGGACAGCACTGGTGAGGTGGCTATGACGTAGTTACTTCAAAAACATGCATCCTCAGGCACTGATGAAGTGTGGAGAGGATATTTGAAAGAGATRTTAAAAGGATGTCTGGATGGTCCAYRAGGKTATTTGTGGCACTCTCTGAAAGASTTATATRAACAAAGCTGCAGATACATCAGCATTTTTTGCAGAGCTACAAATATATCAACTGCCTGCTCCAGGATTTGAGCCCATCATTTTCTATGGCAATTGATCAGGAAAGTTCTACTACAGGATACCTTAAAAATAACTTTGTATTGGACACAATATGCTTGTTCATTGAGAATGAAAAAATGAGTTGCCTGAAAGTGTAGATTTTAGGAGAAAGAAATTTTGGAAAATAGAGGGAAATCTGGTAAAATAAATGTTCTTGGTAAGAAAACCTGAGTGCCTACCGGATGCTTCTGATATTTCACATTTCTTTATCATAAGATCGCAATAGTCTTCCCGTCAATAATTAAATCTCATTATTTTCTAACAAACTTCAAAGTGGAAACTAAACTATTCCTTCTTTCTTTGCATTTCTTTTTGTTTTGGTACTGTATACCAGTACTGTACCACATTATCCTTCAAACATTTTCTTATTTAGACTAAATGTCCGCAACTGATCCAAACTTTCCTCATGTGTACCTACTTATTCTTTGCACTCTTTTATTGTTTCAGTTGGCCTATGTTTTTCTAAGAMTACAGTAACTCCCTAACTAAAGAAAGATCCTGCAACTGAGGCTTTCCATTGTTGGGCAGAGGAAGAATTATTTTGTTTGTTTTGTGTCTATAACTGTTTGCAGTTCATGGAATTATGTTTACCTTCTTATGCTATGRCATGACATTTCTTACTTCTGCACAGTTTGTAATTTAACTCAATTATAATRTATTTTTGTATTTATTACCAAATCTTCAGTTGTCCATCCTCCATTTTGAACTTGCTTGAGCAGGGAGTTGGACTAGACAATCTGCAGAGGTCCCCTCAAAACTTAATCTTTCTGTGATTTGGTGATTCTAAGATTCTGTAATATTCTAGGTCTACTGTTTTTCTCTACCATGAGTTTTTTACTTCATAGTCCTGTGATTTAAATGATTCCTCCAGGTATTCAGGAAAAAATAACAGTTCTCAGTAGGTAGATGGTCTATGTATCTCCCCTTGAATATCCTACTTTCTCCATTTTTCACAATGTAGAAAGTTCAACTCCTGGCCTTCAACCCGTAAATCAAGTGTTGGCATCCTAAATATGTAAGGGAATGCCTTCTCTTTTACTCATTCCCTAGCCAGTCATTCCTGGACAGTCTTTTAATATTCCAAAATCTGCCATCCATCCCATCACGCCTGTGCTATGCCAATTAGATCACAGTTGTCTTCCGCTTGTTTATTCCCCATATGCCTTGCAATGCCACACATACTGCTGAAATGTTTGGCAAATAATTTTGAGCTTTCATGTGACATATTGCCCCAATCCAGTCCACCAGATTACATTATTAAATAACATGGGATAATATGCATGGGGGTCCTGCAGGATACCTGAAGGTATCTCTATGAGAGAGGAAATGTTGCTGCTGCAATTTTCAGGCTTTTCTGCCTGTGTTTTTTTTCCCAGGATTGAGTTTGATTCCTTCTCAAGGTATCTAAAGATACAGAGACCCCTTGAAGTGAKGCAGCAATTTGTTGAGATGAAGCTTCTTGGGTTTGTGATTCTCCATCCCCTTCCCTTGATAGAGAGACTTCTGTTTATCACTGAACTGCACACAGATGTCCTGTCTCTGCTTCCTGAAGTCTCTCCCATATCCAGGCTTCTTGTCTCAGCAAGCTCAACAGTCTATTCCACTTCAGCTTGTCTTTACATTCTGTTTATTTCAGTAGGAGTCAAGCAAATGCTTAGAGTTAATTGAGTACGGAGGTATTTGCTTGAATAAAGAGGAATTGCAGCCTTGATTAAATGCTGTGCTATTCTGAGGCCTCTCTTGAAATGCTTTAAATTATTCATCATGTTTTTCAAGCCTTCTCTAAAAAATTTTCAAAAAAAACCTCTATAAAGAGTTTTTATGATGAAAACTGTGTTTTATAGCCTGTGCACAGTCATCATTTTTGACTAAAGCTGCAAGAAATTTCTGTCTACCCCCTTTTTTGCCACGTCACAGTGTGTTCACCATATTGGCCAGAMACTGGTGATATGCAGAACTCCCCCTGTGATGAATGATGGTGGATCAGTTAGTAATATGCAGCTGTTCCTCCATGCATTTTTTTTCCTGTAATGATATATGCGTTCTGTAACACAGGRGTACTGTTTTCTATAATCATTTTACCACATCCACTGGCACAATCATTTTCATATGTATCATAAATTTTTGTGATTTATATTTTTGTTTTGATACTTTCACTTAAAATGCGCATAATTGAGGCTGACCTCATTAGGTGGTGCAATCAAGAGAATTAAAAGTAGTCAGATCCTAGTGTATATTGAAGATTGCATATAGTCATGGAATACCTTGACAATTGCAGTAACATTGTGGTATTTCTAAAACTGTTTGTCTATCTGGGAAGAAAAAAAAAAAATAGCGTGCACTTGTTCCTCTCTAATAGAAAACAATTTTCACAGCAATGTAAGGACAATATGAATTAAGTGTACGTTTTTGTTTAAGTTCCAAATTCATCAAATCCCCTAAGTCAAGGAATATGCATCAGAGCTGTGGATCAACATATTTAGGTCATTTTGCAAACAATAATCTCCAGGAGATGGGAAAAGCAGTTTCACAAAATGAAACAACTTCTACAAATGCTACCTTATGGCATTCATGAAAATGAAGAAACTGATGGATATGATCCACAAAATACAAAGTTTTGGGTTTTTAAATTTATTTATTTTACTGTAAGTCTGACATATTATACTAACCATTACAGAACTAAAGTTCAGTAGTATCCATGCATGTAGAAGCTACCTAACAGTCACAAGACTTATTTTTGGATAATTAAATATCTTAAACATATTCACCATTTATGAAAGTTTTAAAACGAGTTTGCAGTCAGAATACTCACTGCTGTCATCTGAGACAGCCACATGGATTGAGTGTATGTCAAATATCAGATGACTGCTTAAAGATACATCGTCACTGAGGAGTGTGAGAGCTTCTCTGTATTTGTAAACATGTCAGAGAATACCTTCTTTTCATATAGGATGGGGAAAATCTAACATAGTGCACATAATCATGTTTTATACTAAAGTATTATATACTGAAGAGACTTAAAATACATGTTTAGTAACCCTCAGAAACAAGCCATGTAGACTAGTAATTTGGTTAGGAAATTTTTAGTTATACTGCAAAATGCATTTCTCTGAATCACAATTAGAGCAACAAAATTCCTTACTGATTACATTATCTCACTATTGTTTTCTTGGATGCTATTTTACTGTCTTAAATGTGATTCTGCGGCTTGAGATTGACTTGGAACACAATTGAATGAGAGAGATAAAACTGAAGCTTGGACACTCTTGGTGCAACCTGGAATCCTAAGACCAACACAGTATCAAATTTACACTCCACGTTGATGATAGTTGCTGAAAATTTGAATCTGTATTTCATTTCTAAAAGGGTGCATTTTAGTTTTATACACTTCCGTTATAATTACATCATCATCTACAAAGCACAAATTAGAGATATTTGACAAACCAATATATGGTTTTAGTTTATTGATTGCACCACAGAGACTCTCCTATCAATTCCCCTGGGAAGTTCTGGTAACTATTTGATGCATCACATCAAATGGATGAACAAACAATGCATTGCCTTTGTTTTTTAATGGAACATCCAATATTAGAAAGGATAACATCCAGTGTAAGACTGATAAGTAGGTACCATATGTGCTGTACAAAAATATCCATGCTATTAAGTCTGTCTTTCAAATTCTTTATGGCATATATGCAATTTTTGTTCAACAAGGATGACATACAAACACTTCTGTTTAGCCTACAGGGCACATTCTGCTCCACAATCATATAGTTAGCTATAGTTATATATACTCTATTCCACTGGCATTCTGCTGGACTGAAATTATTCCATACTTATAGCAGTAGTGTCACAGACAGCAGGATTTTACCTTTTTAAAAAGTGGAAATGAAACCTACATGTTAAAAAAAAATTTAAAAAGATCAAAAGAAGCAAAAAATGTTTAACAAAGATTTTAAATTCTAAAATGATTAATATGTCATACAAGCCAATATGAAAGAATTGGTCCGTTTTCTGTGTCTTGCAGAATATCTCTTATCCAGTCATGAGATCACAGAATGATTATCTGAAATGCAACTTTCAGGTTTCATCAGTTCTATTCTCCACTGTCAAACTAGCATTAACTTTACCTGGTGTTACTAATTTATTTAATCTGCTTATAAAGATTTCCAGTGCTCAAGAGTTCAGAACACCTACAGGTAATCTACTCAAATACTTGTTAATGTCACTATCGCTTTCTGTAATCACACTACACAGTGAGAAAAGGTTATTTTCTTCCTATTTGCTTTCTACCCTTTTGAAGACTGATATTTTGCATTCACCCAGGGTGCTCCCTTTTCCTATTGAAAGGTATCTACTCATTGGTTCAGTCTTTCCCCAAAGGTCATTCTTTTTCATGACTTCCAATCACTCTGTTGCTCTCTTCTGGGCTGTCTCCATTTCATCGATGTTTTTCTTAAAGTGCACATGTGAACACAGTTCTCAAGCTGAGACCTTTCCAGAACTGAACCAAGTGAAGTAATTGTATACTGCACCTTCCTGATATTTGCCTTTTTCACTGTGTCATTATTGACATGTTCAGCTTGTGGTCAAATATTACCACCAGTCTTTTCTACAGAACAGCTTGTTCCTTATTTATTCCTCATCTTCCATTTATGTAGCTGACTGTATCTGCAAGGTACATTACTTGCACCTATTGAATTTACATTATTGTATTGTATTTACATTATTTGTTTCAATTTATCAAGAACAAATTAGGCTGTCATATCATCTGTTGGTTTGGCAAGCATACCATTTATTCCACTCTTCAGGATGCTAAGAAAAATCTTGASTGTACCAGAGCTAGCATAGACCCCTGCATCCATTCACCTGATCTGTCCTTCGWTTTTGCTAAAGAATTATGTCTTATATTTATTTCAGCATGGTTATTTAACATGATGTGCTTCYTTCTTGTAATTATTGGAAGTAGTCCATGTTATCGTAACTTATTTATTAGAATATAATGGTTGACTTTGTCAAAAGTGTTAAAGACAAAATATATGAAAATCCTTACGACTCTGTCCACAAAGGTACTTTTTCTGTTGATGAATGAAATCAGATTGAAKTAATTTATTTTTTATGTATATCCTGATTTTTAATCATCCAGTTTTCTTCTAGTTTTTCACTTGATTATTTTGTTGCCTGTATCCATGAAGCTCACTAATCTCTAAATCATCAGCTCCCTTCCTCTGTCTTTGAAAGACCGGCACTGAAAGGGCCCCTATGGTAACTGCTTGTTAACTCCCCTGTCTTCCATTATTTTTCAAGGATAACTYTGAACAGCCTTGAGATTTATTTAGGCTCTTTTAACTTTCCTAATATTGTGCCTAGACAATATGAAATATTTTGCTTCCCTCTGAACTCTCTTACCTATATTTCCTTACTCTAAGTAAAAAATTCTTTTTAAAAAACTGTTTTAAAATGTTTTCAAGGACTCACAGTTTGCCTGGCATTACTTCTTGACAGTTTTTCCTCTCTGATAGAKAAATCATTTGTTAGTTTATATAACTATTTGTTGATATTTTGCCAACTGGGAGTTGTACTTCATTTTATTCCTTGGATTTTCTGATTTTTCCCCATATGTGTCTAGTATTTATCTAAGTGTTTCATATAATCTACTCTATTTTCCACTTGCTATACGCTTTCATGAGATTTAAATCCAGAGAAAGGACATGCAGATGTGCTTATGGCTATACTTGTTACGCTTCTCATTCCTTTTCTTCAATAGGATAGTTCATTTTCTGTCATTGGTTTTGTTCTCTGGAGGAACTGCCAGATTTCTTTCTTCAATCTCTTTTAGACTTGACTATCAATTCCCTGAATTTATTGCCATTTATTTTGTTGCTCTGCCTCCTCTTTTTTATAAACAGGAGCTCTGGCATTCCTTGGTAAGTCCTGCTAATACTGCTTTCATTTTCTACCTTATTTCATGGTTAAGATTCAGTCCGGAACACTTTCCCACCTGCTCACTTTCTTCACCTCAGTATCAAAGTGTCAGGTGCCGCGGCGGTTGCTAGACGTTCGTCACCGCCGCCCCTTGCCGGCCCGACAGAGCCGGCCCCCTCCGGCGAAGGAGGGCAAGCCGCCGGAGGAGAATGGGTGGGGCGGTGCTTTCCGGGCAGCCGAGCCAGGCACCGGTGAGAACGGAGCACGCCTGGCCGCCCGTCGACGCCGCACCGCACTCACGCGCCACACACTGCCCGCGCACACACTGAACATGCGCACACACTGAACATGCGCACACTAGCATCAAACGGCAGAACGTCCAACTTCATTGCGGGGCCGGCTGGAATACATAGGGCAGCCGTGCCGCTCTGACGCTCCTGGTTGGTGGAGGTGTAGCCACCCTGTCATCCCCGATTGGTGGGCGGTGATGCTCCCGGCTACGATTGGCGGCCCCGGGATCCGGCCAGCTATTGGCCGCCTCCTGTGGCGGGAGATCATCGGACCCCAGTTGGTCGGAGGCTCCCGCTCTGCTCAGCAACGCTGGTCAGCCCAGGAGCGCTCCGGCCCCCACCTCACCGGGGTCACCAGGAGGTCAGGCGGCCAGCTCTCCCATACATTCCTATGGCCCCTRATAACTATTTRCATTATTTACAAATATGTACAAATGTAGGCTGCCTGGTTTGGTCCTCTCTCGCGCACAACATAAGTGGGCAGGACTGCCATCCTGCAGCATCAAAGAACCTTCCAAGAACTCGCTGGACAGTATGCATCTGGCTGTGCTTACCCGTCAGGTATACCTAAATATGCCATCTCATTGCCACARACTCTTTATAGGATAGTTCCTATAGTTATTCATGAAAATTCATAGCCATATAATGTTGTGAATGAAGCAATACACATTTTTCATATTATTCACCCATTCTCATTGTTTTTTTATGTCCTGCATGGTGTACTTGGTCAAAGATGTTTTCTTGATATATGTTTTCTCCTTCATTGATTGCTCCATCCCGTGTGAAGATTCCATGATTCTTCAAGTTGAAAAGTGAAAAATCTCATAAAGTTGATGCTTTGAAAAATAGCTACCATTTTGATRATCTGTTATGGATTCCAGCTCTTCTTTTTATATATACATATATTGTGTACTTTTTTTTTTTTTAGTCTTTGGCAGATTATTGCAGATTGACACAACATTTTATTGATCATCCTATGTGACTTCTACAAATAACCCAACATCTCGCCGCTACTTTTAGTATTCTGTGCTAGATCAACAGCGGTGTTTCAGGAATTTCAGGAATATGGGAAGGTAGAGTGGAATTTGTCATGTTAGTCTGGTCAATATAATGAAACCACTATGATACCTGAATTTTATTTCTCTGTTTGAAATTCCTAACATCAATTTATGTGATATCTTATCTCAAAACAGACATGACTTAAGGTCAGGTGTGGACTCCAAAAGCAGGCTCCAATTTATGACTTGAACCATTTTAATTTTAGAAGTAGTCTAGAGTTTCCAAAAGTGGAGGGSTGGGATATTGAACGACAACCATACTATCAAATGGCTGCAATTTACTTACCTGGAAGTGAACAGAAAAAAAGAATTTTTACAATARTCCTTGAAGACTAGGCCTCTATAAATCAAAGGAAATTACTTTCATAACTGCTTATTTGATTAAGAATAATGTAATTTGTTTCCAGGTGCTTCTGTATTTTTTCTTTGCTTCTGTGCCTAACACTGTTAATATTGTGTTTATTGTTTCCTAATTTTATTCTCATTTTGGTGACGCTGACTAATCATCCAGAAGACTATCTGCCACTGTGACAGAGCCTCCTGGGCAACAGCAGTGCCAATGGTTGATAAGCAGCTGCCATATAAAGTGTAAGTAGGTTCAGGAGAAGCTTTGCCAAAATGTAGTACAAAAATCAATGAATAAAGACAGCAAAAGTTTATTAAAAATTAATAAAGCTTTTGGTTATTTATGCTGTGTGTATTCAATCAAATGAAGTATTTCAGGARACAGTGCAGCCTCATTCTACTGCCTTTCAAATGGGACAGAGCAACCAAAAAATACTCATTCTATATCTAACAGGTACTCTGGTGGGACCTTTAGCAATCGAGTCTTTGCTATATATACCWGTTTTACTATTTACAAAACTATAATGAATCTATACCTGAATCAAAATAACACACCTCGTTTAAAAGCTTAACACAGAACCAGTAAAGAACGAAATATGTGGAGACTAAATTGTGATTTCTACATAATCTAGATAAGAGCATGATGGTTAATGAGAAAGAACTGTGGTGCAATAAATGGGAACATCAGAGTACTTCTTTTCTCTAAATGTACTTTGGAATTAAAATTTTACAAGGGAGGAGAGATGCGAGGGCACTAGTGAATTGGATTCTGTAGATCGACAGAAAATAGCTACATACACAAAACTTTATGAATCCCTTTATATAATATATGTAGACATGAAAAGGAGGAATAGCTTAGCCTCAGCATGAATACTTAAATAGKACTTGCCTTTGTGAGAGAAGATCCATCAAGTGATTTCTGTGCATGACAGTCACTTTGTTTATGACATCTGTATAGACCATGTACAAAATGTCTTTTGTATGGGAAAATTGTGCAGGCCAGGAAGGCTTTCATCTTGGATCCACTCCTGCCCAAATTTGAGAATCTATATGGTTATTTCTAAATTTTTGGGTTATTTAGTAAATAAAATTCTTCAGTSCAGGAATAATGTTTTTGTAGGCACTGCATCAGTATTTTGCTACATATTTTGAGAATTAGTAGCAAAAAGAAGGAATTGGGAAAGTAAGTTCTGAAAGGGTTGCATTATACTTTTACATTCATCTACTAGCATTTCAGGGAAGATTGGGCAGATGAAATCAGTGTTCTTTTAATAGTTCCTCTGCTGTGCTATTAGTGAGAAAGGAAAAAGTCAAGGTGGATTCTGTTAAAAGCAATGCTTGCAATTCATTTCAGAGAAAGACAAAACTAATTTGAGAACAGAATTTGCTATGGAAAAGCCATTATGTGGCCATTGAATGAGGGCTTTTTTGGAGTACACCTGAGTTCTTAKCTAGTCAAAGAATATCGAAAGGTCTCAGGGGCAACATCTGCCTAATCTTTACCATASCTTTTTTGTGGAAAATGAGGAATCCTGCCCATATGCTGGTAGAACACATAGCATATTATGAATTTAGCTGTCTTCATCCCACTTTTCTGGAAATCAGCTACTCTAGCGTGCATGTTGGTACATAGGTGGGATAAATGTTAAGCTTGGTAAACTCAGTATATGCAGTGAAGCATATAGCAATAGCCACAAGTGCCAATCATTGTGTATTTTATTACTGTATTGGAGCATTTAACTTCTTTTCCTGCAAGGATAGAAGCATCTCTAAGATGAGCAGAATCTAGATTTAAATGCCTCTAGGGTCAGATGCGTGTCATGAGAAAGTTCAGTAGCTCTATGAAATCATCTTGTTTTCATCAATCAGTTTGACACTATGTAGCTCCCTCCACTACCAGTTTTCCCATGTGTTCTCTGCACAYACACGATTAAATGTTCTCTTTCCTTGTCTCTCTCTTGTAATGAGTTTTCTTATCTCATAAAAACTGCAGTGTTTTGAACTTTGTATCCTCTTGCACAGAGTTCCTTAGGAACAAATTTTGTCATGAATGCTSTGGATGCAGGGGATTAGCACATCTGTCTGTAGCCCATCTTTTTCCCTYAGAGATTTTATTCCTACAGTTATGGAACCTTTCATAATTCATATACCCATTATGGCAGTAACCCATACTGTCATCATGCCAAACAAGCCTTGGTATCAGGCTAACTTAGATATAGGCAAAAGAGACTCCATGACTTGACTTGATGGGCACCTATATGAATGTACATAGAACTGCTATATCCTGGTTCTCCTGTGGTTGTGCAAAATTATCCTTAACGACGTTTGGAATTTGTCTACAAATGGAAGTTAATATCAAGCTATGCTTTGTTCTAGGTGTCTGACCGTGGACAGTCAGTACTCATAGAGCTGGATATTGCCACCAGAGTTTCCTAAAATCTGTATCACATATATTTGTAAGCATATTTTAGAATAGTCCTGAAAGCAAAAGAAGGCTCATCACCACAGCATTTGTAGCTAACCRAAGATTTGTCAAATTTTCCTTATATAAAGCAGATAGTGAAGAGTGGTATAAGTTTCTTAAAAGAGTAGCTTTGATAAAAGGCAAGTACAGTGCAGTTCTGAAAGATGCAAAGCTCATTATACATTGTGTATATCCATATACTTATATAAGTGTACACATACATTATATCAACAGTATAAGATCCTAGATTTACCATCACTGTAATTACTGTTCTGTGCTGGCGCTGGGGATAGAAGAAATAGTGTCAAAATTTTTTGATTTTCTAAAGCMAAAATAACTTTGTAATTAATCATCTCCCCAGTTCTTTTCAGAGATCACTTTTATTTAACTATTAAAAGCACCAAATAAAAAAAGATTATTTTGATGATAGGGGAGACCATTTTCTTTTTCCTATGCATGGACAATTGTCAGTATTTCCAGGATAAATGGATCTTACATCCCTTCTCCTATCCCACATTATTAGAGCAATCTAAAACAGATGTTTAGAAATTTAGATAAAAATTAACAGAGAAGCTGAACCACTGCAAGTTCACAATTTTATTCAATCCCTAGAATGCAGAAGTCTACTGGTAGAAAAAAAAGTGAAATACAGAACTATCTGATATTTTAAGTGAAGAAGATATAGAATATCAGATGAACTTGTATCCATCTTATTAGTTGACAGGAAGCAAAACTCTTTCAGCTAATCTCTGTGGCAAACCAAAGTTAGACCATTGTCAGCAATATCTCTGACAATTCTGGATGTAACAACTACCATACACGTGAAGAAATGATGTTTTATGTCAAAAGATAAGAGTGATTTTAGAATATCAGTGTCTTTTCAGCTTGCGTGTTGGTGGTGATGGTGGTTTTCATTCTCCAGAAATGCTTGTACCTAACACAGGTGAATGCATGACACTTACAGGACAAATCCTAACTGAAATTAGTTTAAATTTTGTAGCATGCTTTTTATTTAGATGTAAAAGAGGGCAAATGTTTTAGTTTTATTTCAAGRGGACAATCAAAGTTTCTTCAAAGAGAAAGAGATGATCTTGTCTGAGGATTATTCGTGCCATAAACTAGACAGTCAGAAATTATAATGGACTTCACCTACATTTCAGTACACAGTTTTACAAATCTGAAGTATAACAAATGGAGGGAGTAGCAAGTATGTGGAGAAACATGTCAGATATAGGAAATGCAGAACTGTCAGAACGTAGAAGAAGTATACTGTAACTGCACAGAAGATAACCTGAGCTCATATTTATGCTAGGGTCCTTTGAGAGTGGAGTTTGTAAGGAAATGATCTGAACAGAGTAAATGTAGACAGTGCTATAAATGAAGAAACACACAAAACAAACGCAAAAAGTTTTTCTCTGTAGTGACCCAGATCCAGATATGCATTCCTGCTCTGGTGCTAGCCTCCTATTTTATTTTCAATCTAACTTCGCTGTAAGAGTCAGATGTGGGTTCAATGTTCTACTCCAGGAGGTCCCTCAGACAATGTACACACACTGGCAGAAAGACTTCAGTAAAGCTTGGTCAGTGCAGCAAAGGCAACGTGCCTCATTTCTAGCTGTCTTATTTTGCTTTCACTGCCAGGCATCATGACTTTCCACTTAGCATTCCAGGCACTAAATATTTGTATTGCAATGTGGTGGCAGTTAATGAGAGGTCAACGTTACAGAACACTTAGCACAGTCTGGTATTTAACAAGGAAATGTGTAAGCTAATAAACATTATAGGAAAAATCTTCTGAGGCAGCAGGAAAGACTTCTGTATGGCTGCTAGCCACAGATATGACTAGCTGTATAAAATATTTCACAAATATTTCACTYCAAAATGTCTGGCTGCTGCATTGGTAGTTGGATTTATTTTCCTCTCCTCTACCACGTGATCAATCAGTGACAATCAGAATATTGAAACATTCACAGTTTCCCATCAGTCTGGACTTCTCCACCTTCCCATCCACCTCAGTAATTGGCTTCATTCTCCTAACTAACAGTGTACGATTTACTGGCTACTTGCAGTATCTTGTGCCTCAGAGCATGGAGATTCATGATCCATTTCCTTTTCACTGTTCTTTATCTTAATAAAGATGAATTTTAATCTTATTTTTCTTAAAGGACTAATATTGTGTAGCAATCAACTCACGAGTGAGTTTCGGCATCACAGGCGATACCTGCTATTTGTATCTATGATCTCCCATTCTTTACAGGAACAGTACTATAACAAAATGTTTTTACTCTGTATTATGCTTCATATATTTTAAGATTTTTTTTCATAACATTTGCACAATCTATGCTGTTTTTTCTTTTTTTTTTTACTTAGTGATTTCATATTCAGAAATTATCTTCACAGGTTTTTGCTAAATAGTATTTCAATTGCYGAGTTTCACATCATAGGTTCTGGTAAATATTTTAGTAGTGCCAAATATGGTTATGGTTCTAACACTTCTCTTTAAATATTTCGTTTCTTAGTAACCATAATCAGATGGGGCATTTTCTTGAAGACTGTGGATATGCTGAACTCTGAATGACTGAACGACAAAATCGCAACAATACTTTCTCCTGCCGAAATCTGTCCCCCAGCAGTGGGGAAGTCTCTCATGGTATTTAGTGAACATAATATGYTCACTTTGCTCTACAAAGATAGATGTTTTTCAACCCATTTGCAGTTTTTTTTTTCCTCTCTAATACCCATGTTACAGGTCAAAGTGAATTTTTTTTCTAGTAGGAAATGGAGGTTACCAATGTATATCAAAGTTTATATATATCAAAATCAATTAGATATGTACATGAAGTGCATTGTGTTTTAGAGGTCCCCAGTCAACACCAATCGTACCCAAAYGTGGGGAGTATTAAGTTTCTGTATTAAAAACACTAGCAAAAATATAATTTTAATACAAATTGTAGAGATTTATGTTTCATTCACATTCCAGTACTATAAAGACTTCTAATATTTTTATATCTCAGCTGCTGCTGCTAAAAACTGCAGTGGAAAATTTCATTGCTAATAGAAAATATTTTGTGATTGAAGCATCATAATACTTGGAATGTTTTGCTAAGCTGCCCTCATTTAGCCAGAATCCAGCCCAAAATACCAGCTGTGCAAACTTATTAACACATCCTTTTGTTTATGATGACTCATTATACAGGGGCAGCACATGAACAATTACCCTTGTTAAAAAAAGTGCSACTCTGCTTAGTCTAATTATGTGAGATTTGATGTGAACTGATTATTGTTGCAAATGAGGACACAGGGACAGCAGGAATCTAAAAGCATCAAGGAAACATTCAAATCCATGTAACTTCTGCAAATCAMTTTGCTGAATGCTAAGAACATTTGCATGTTGTTTTGCATATGTATTGTCTACTCTACCTAAAWGACAATATAATTTTTTTCAAGAGTCTTTTGGAGCCCTTTGATTATACTGTACAGTAGTAGTAAACTTGTATTTAAAAAGTAGCATGAGGTGTGGATTTTYAAGGTAGCCACATGAGATAAAGCAATTTCTTTTCAAGAGATGACTAACAAAGCAGGCAAGCTATGTTTACAGTGTTTGTCTAATTACAAATAACTAATAGTTTTTTCAGTCTGTACTAGAAAAAATAAGTTTCCCACCATGSTTTAGGGAATGGCTAGCCCTAATATTTCGGTTGGAGACAAACATTTGTATAATCTGCTTGACAGGCTCAACAGTTGTGTATGGTCAGCTTGAAATGAATGCCAAACAGAATGTTACTTTCCTGATCAAAAATTCAAAACAGAATTCTACAACTTTAGCTTAAAATATAGGTTATCTAAGTTCTTTGGCAAAATATTGCTTATTCATCATTTTACCTTGCATCCTGGCTGATTTAGAGCATGAATTCAACAGGACCTTCTAAGCAAATGCTTGGCCTTCAGCAAATTTTAAGGGTTTGGAGAGATCACATGTAGTTTTTTACTATCTAAAATACTGCACAATCATTTATATCCACGTAAAAGCTTTGAGGAGCACTCTCCTCATGACCTCTTGGTAGTTTTTCCCTTTTACTCTATGCTATATTAAGTGATAATGCAATGATGAAAACTAAGGTCCATTGGTTCTAATATATAGGTTATTTAAGTAGTAAGGAATAGGTGCACCTTACTCTCATTGTTTTAAAAAAATGAGTAAGATGAAAACTCTAAAAAAAATGATGAAATAGAGTTTTATCTTTACAGGTTTTTTTCTGATTTTGTTAAGACCCAGGCATCAAGAGGTTAAAATTCACTACCATATTCTAACCAAGAATGAATAAAGTTATATATATATATATATATATAAAATATAACTTTCAGTTTCTGACCATGTTAAGCTTTCTTTCGAGTTATTTTAAGGAGTGTTTGTTAGTGAGACATCAGTGCTTGGATGACTAATCAGACAAAACATCAGGGACAGCAGAGCTTTCGAGTGTGTCTTTTCCTCTCTGTCCTACAAACAGCAAGAAGGGGAAAAGATCAAACACAATATTCCAGTATGCCAAGATGCAAATCTTTATATATATTCTGGATCTCCCTACTATTTCTAATTGCTACAATCCATTTTCTCTATATATCATCMTATTGTTACATTTTGCAAAATCTTATTGTGAATTAGGGTCATATAASACTATATAAACCCTTTCTTTATTCATAATAAGTCATAGTGTTGCCTTAAATATACCTGATGTCATGCCACTATATTTACAGCAAGACTTCTGCATGTAGGACAGTTCTAAGTCCTTAAGCCTAAGGAAATCTTTATCTTATCACTTACCATTATATTAAATTTAAATCATAATCCAAGTTAAAGCTTCTGCCTGCTACCCYTTAAATTCTGCTATGAACAAAGACATGAGTCCATTTTGGCTCTAAATTCATGAAAACATTACTCTGAAACTTGATTTAATTATTTTAATTAAGAAGGTTTACATATATCTTATAAGGTTTTAGGCATTGAGCCTGTCTGTCCTTTTATTTATGGTCAGCTAAATCCCATCAAATTGCTAATCAGCCAATTTAAACTGCTGTGATAAATTATAGATACTGCTGCTAAATATTCACAGAGCTACGTGAAGCTATGTTAATGCTAGTCAGCAGGAGTAGGTTCCACTGAAATAAAATGATCCGTGAAATCATGTCATTAAAACAGCACCCTAATGCACATAAAGAAGGGAGAAAAAAAGAATTTTTTTCAGATAGTTTTAACTGGYAGTTTCTAATTTCTGTATGTGACTATCTTAACAATGCATCTCTTCACAATATTTGATTGTTTATTCCTTTAGGCCTGCAAACATTGGTCCCATTTGCAATATAAGTTCCACGTGCAGAACAAAATGGACATGGAAGAACTTCATGATGTGTACAAGGACTTGGCTGCATTTTTAGGAATAAACGAAGCAGAAGAACCCAGAAGAGACAGTAAGGAATCAATTAAATTGCATTTGTATGTATTTCACTCACAAAAATGGGTCAGAGTGCCAAGYGCTCTGTCAGGCAAGGAAAGGATTTGCAGTAGCTGTAAAAACAGGTGTGGGAAAATCAGATAAAATAGAATTGCTATTGCAAGGTTTTCAAGCTACAAGACTACTTAATATGAATTTCAAATGCTATTTGTGAGCACTTGTGAAAATTTTCTCTTATTTCATATMCAAATCACAGAATCACAGAATGGTTGAGGTTSGAAGGGACCTCTAGAGATCATCTAGTCCAGCCCCCCTGCTCCAGCAGGGACACCCAGAGCACATGGCACAGGGTGGCACCAGGGGAGTTTTGAAGATCTCCAGAGAAGGAGACACGACAAATCTGCCTCAGCGCTCTCTCAAGAGTCTCATGGACCTCACTGAGCTGGAAGAGCATATGATATTATATATTAATTCACTTTTTTCTTTTGGTTATTGTTATTTTGGATTTATGCCCTATAGTGAGAGTTAATAAGAATCAAAATATGAGTGTTATCCTGCCTCCAGACACCTTTTCTTTTGCATTGTTTAGAGTCTTTACCTGTGTTTAAAGTGTCTCTGTATAGCTTCTTATGCCATGCTTCAACACTTCTATGTTGATTGAGTAGTTCATGCTAGTGTAGATGGATGCGAAACTGTGATAACAAGTTTCCCTATGAACAGTGGAACTGAAGAAGTCTAGTTTCCTGTGAGTGGATTTGCTGCTGTGCCTGAAACTACCGACTCCTGCTGCTGTGCTCTTGGAGTGTTCATACTAGCTCTCTCTTATGTGGCTGCTCAGTATCCATAACAAAATTAACTCCACACTCCTCTTTTCAGGGCACTAATAGGGTCATCTATCCAGCCGATTTTCATGACATGTGTAGGATGTTAATGTCCCTGTAGCCATTGTCCATCTGCTAAATTGGCTGAAATTGTTCAAAAGGTGTTAAATGGAAAATATGGGCATAACTTTGTTCCTATCATTCTAAAAAGGTCATTACATGTAAATTTTTTTTAAAATAGGAATTTACAGATTTTATAAAGCCAGAAATTACAGTTGACAGCTTCTGTAAATAGCAGATTTCTGCTCCCTTGCATTATACAGCTCTGATTTTCTTCCCTTTCTGTAAAWTTTTTCCTCCAGAATTTGGAGAGAAAGTAGAGGAAAAAAAAAAGCAAATCTCAATCCTCAGGCTAAAAGTGGAGTCTGTCACCCACCTATATAGAATCTTCACTGTTTTATCTCTCATGTCTTTAGGTTTCAAGTAACATGACAGGACATTAATGAGGCCCTCAGACTCCAGGTTTGATGCAGGCCTGCAAATTGACCCAGCATTGACATTATGCATATTGTRTTTGTAGATTAAGAATTCTCTTAGGAATTCTCCAGGGAATTCATGACAGAGGTCTGTACTGGGTCCAGTAGTAACATCTTCATGAACGACCTAGATAATGGGACAGAGTAACACCCTCAGCAAATTTGCAGWTGATAAAAAACTGTGAGAAGAGCTTGTGTTGATACACCAGATATTTGTGCTTCTGCTCAGAGAGACTGTTACCTACTGGAGGAACGGTCAGGAAGCTCTTGAAGKTCTGTTCAGGGACATGCTGGGTCCTGCACCTGGGGAGGAATAACCCCTTGCACCAGTACAGATTGGGGCCTGCCCTGCTGGAGAACAGCTTTGCAAGGAGGGATCAGTGGGTCCTGGTGAAGGTGTCCTGGGTTGCAATAGGCAGTGTTGTAAGCAGGCTAAGGGAGATAGGTGATCTTCCACTTTTTAYGCAGCACTGCTGACACCACATCTGCTGTGTACAGTCCTAGGTCTCCCAGTACAAGTGGGACATGGGCATAATGGAGCATCTCCAGCAAAGGGCCATGAACATGGTTAATGGACTGRAATTTCTCACATATGGACAGGCTTAGAGAGATGGGATTGTTCAGCCTGTGGAAAAGAAAGCTCGGTGGGAGGTTGTTGTTTTTAAGTCTCTAATGAGAGGTGTAAAGCCACAGAGGCAGACTCTTCACTGTGCTATGCACAAACTAAAATACAGGAATTTCTATTTAAACACAAAACTACTTTTTTTTTTTTTTTTTTTTTTTTTTTTTTTTTTTTTTTTAATTCTTACTGCAAGAGCTTTCTGCATCCTTGGAGATATTCAGAAGCTGACAAGACATGTCTTTGCGCAACCTGCTCTGTATGACCATGCTCTGAGCTGGATGGTTGGAGCAGTCTCCGAAGGTCCTTTTCTACCTCAGACACATGGTGAGTCTGTGATTACAGGGAATGAAAACCTCTCAGGGAAAGCTAAAAAGATGACTGCAGCTTTCTGTTGGTTCCAGCCATTTAAGGCTCACTGAAGCACAGCATCTGCTAGAGCAGTCACAGAACCTCCATACACTCGTCCCATAATCACTAGAAATAAGCCATTGACTTTTAAGGCACTGATACACTAACAAGTCAATGAAACRCAAACTAGTGTCTGAATCTGTGATMTATTARGGACTCTGCAGTAACAGATGGGGTGTATGTTCTCCCCTGTAGGAATCTTGAKATTGGTTGCCACATTAATAATAGATACACAGACAGACAGGTCACTGTCGAAGAGAAACCAATGCACAATAAATGCAAACAATTGCTTGTCTTATGGTGGCCTGACCAAGCAGTCAAGGAAGGATATAAATTTTACTGTCAGTAATGTCAGTTAAGTACAAGGGCCAGCAGTGAGAGTTGAATGGGAAGGCCCTAAGGACAGAATTACAGCCATTATGTCTATAAGTAATCACGACATCTGGAATGTTTAAGAACACAAAGAATATTATTAAGAATATTTTTATAAGTCATTTGCATGTATTTGACTCCATCAGGAAGAGTTCTTAGATCTGGAACAAGCAGGTTGTCTGAGACAATTTTCTCAATGCCTCTTGAAAATGCTCCTGGGGAAAGGACAGGGAAAATGTATTTCAAAACCAATCACAGTTTAGCAGTAGATGTACACATGCTGGGCATCAACCCTTTATTCAAATAATTGTACTTGCAATTACARCAAGCCTAGAAGAGGAAAATAGAAATTAAGCTGTTATGAGAAAAACTGATTTCCACTTGCAGTCTAGATAGCTCCACTGTTTTCAAATAATTATTTTAACAAAGCTTTTAAATATTCAACAAAAATGTTTAGAAAACATATCTTGATTCTACACAGCAAATATGTATTTCAATTTTTGGCACAATATATATAGACTATGTTGTGTARTATATAAATTTCCTGTGCAGGCACTTTCTTTTTTCCCTAAGAGAACAATTATTCTTTTATAATAAAAYATGTTTTTGAACATAAATTCACATTCCATATTTTTAAATTGGATTTTGAAAATGTTTGCTTTGCATAAACAGGTCTGAGTTCAGTTTCAAGAAGCAAAATATCCAATCATCCAAAATTTATTTGATTTCAGGKTTAGACTAACAAAGATGTGTAATTACTGGCTACCTCAGACACTTTTTTTTCAGGTTTGGCCATTCATTTCAATTTAGCCTTTCAAAAGTAAGATTTTGATATTTTGATATCGTTAAGTATTTTGATATTGTTAAGTAGATGGAAACTTATCTGAAGTTAACAAGCCAACAAAGAAACAAACTTCATCTGAAAATTTGTTTGGCAAACAAGCAAAAATTAATGATAAAATTATCATTTGTCCTGTGAAACATGTGAGCTTCTCAGTGATTTTAAATTCTGACAATAAAAGTACTTCTAAGATGAATTTTCACAGTATTTTTTTATCCTTGGCACAAAATATGTGAAAGAAAAAAAATCAACAAAAATTGATTATCTCAATATCAATTGCTATATACTGTTCTTTGACAGAAAGAGAAAATAATTCCAGCAAAAAAACARATGTTTCCAATGGAAAAGTCACAGAATCACAGATTCACAGAATGATTTGGCCTGGAAGTGACCCCTAGAGATCCTCTAGTCCAACCCCCTGCTCCAGCAGGGACCCCCAGAGCATGGGGCACAGGGTGGCATCCAGGCGGGTTTGGAAGATCTCCAGAGAAGGAGACTCCACARCCTCTCTGGGCAGCCTGTGCCAGGGCTCCGTCACCCTCACAGGAAAGAAGTTCTTCTTCTTCGTATGTAGATGAAATTTCCTGTGTTTCAACTAGCATCCCTTGTCCTGTCACTGGCCAYCACACAGTCAGTTCTGGTAACATAGCATTAGACTTTTTTAAAGCTTTTTTTTTTTTTTTTCCTTAAGTTGAAAAAAGTAGCAAGCAAACAAAAAGATCTGAGTAGGTAAAGAGAAAAATCATAGAGAGGAGTAAAAGATATTCGCCACGTAAGGAAAGGATCCTAGGAAATCAGTGAGGATAACTTTTGTCAGACCTTGCKTTCCTAAACACAGGAACAAAACAAGAGGAAAATGTGTGCAAGGCCAAAGTAGAGGCAAGGAAAGAGAGATTAATCAATACACCAGCTGTCACAGCTGGACTTCTTTTCTACTGTGAAAGGATGCTTCAAAACCCGAGTTGTATTTATTCCAGTGAAACATTGGGACCTTTCAGAGGTGAGGTGAACATGCCAGTTGCTACAGAAATGGAAGTAGTGAAGCTGTGTGTACAAGGTGGTAAGCACAAGATTTTATCTGCTATGAAGGTGATTGCAGAAGTAATAAGAACAGAAAAAAGAAAAAAATAAATCCAAGGGATAGAGATCTTGGTATGYATTAAGCAGGAAGAGCTACTGATGCTTTGCAGATAGAAATAACTATGTAATGGTTGAAAACTGATTTCAGGCCAACTTAATATTTTGTGTGAAGRCYGTTGCAGSCCTTGGTGCATAGGATGAAATTGGTTTCAAAAACTGGCAGTTCTTTGCAGGAGGAATCAATAGGAGAGTMCATGTTTGGCTTACRCTTTGGCCTTTCCATGCTGAGCAAAACAATTGGATGGTTCAATGCTGAAAACCCTAATTACACAWCTGTGTTGTGGAGTTCTCTTCCTCCCTATGCCAATCTGGTCTTTAGTAACTGAGATGCATGGCTATAGAGATGCTGTCCTGATTGAAAGAGTAAGTCTGCGTCCAGGCTGTTGGCACACAAGTAGGAATGGTATGAGAGGATTCTGGTGACCACGGCCAGAGGTATCATTTCTGCTTAATTGTATACATGAATAAGTACATTGAATGAATACTCATAACCATTTTTAAAGTTTTCAAGCCTGGCAGATGATTACACATCTTTACCATTTAATATAAGCCAAAGAAAGGTCATCATGGAGAGGTGCRGAAATAGTACATATTTCTTTAGATAAGAAAGCTGAGTATCCACTCTCACTGGAGTTACCTTATTCCAGGGACCCAGATCTCCATCAGAAAGGCTACTGATTGTGAAAGAACAGCTGTTTTAACCAYGAATTTGTACAGCTGTAGTCTAAGGAGATGGTTTACAAACTTGTTCAGACAACTTAAAGCTTCTACAAGAGACTATATCAAAGAAGGGATAACATGGGTATGTGCCTCCAGGAAGTGAAGGCTGYATGACACGTCAACACAAAAGAGGACAATGTGACCGCTGTGGAGGTAAGGTAAGCCTCGCCAACAAAAAACCTTTAAATCTTTGAAAGGATTAAAGGTCTTTTTTTCATCCAAATCAYATATTTTTTTCAATGACAAATCCTAACAACAAGAAGAAAAACTGTCATTGATGAGAGATGAAACCTTTGGACTGTCATTTCTAACAAAGGATGGAAAGAAGAGTACTATCCATTTTTGTCTTTCACCCAAGCCAGAACATACTGTCTTCAGGAAAGCTGTTTTTTCTAGGTTTCAAAATAAAAGTTTCTGATATATGAATCAAATTAAATAACCGCTGTCCCCCAATTTTCTCTTTGGTAGAGAGAAATGACTGGGAGGAGAAAACTCATTACTAAGCACTATAAAGAAGTTGGAAATTGAATTGCAAGTTCACAAACCTGAGGCAACTTTTAGTCTGATTTTTTTTTGTCTGTTGCTATGTCTGCATCAGCAGGTGTTCTAGCACAACAGAAGATCCGTCGAGCACAACAGGTGCTGCTAAGTTCCYGGTGTACACCTTATATTTATCTTTTTTCTTCCTCTCATTTTTTTGTAGGCGTTTATTTTGATGCCTTATTTTAGACTATATTTCGAATTTCACTTCAGTGAATCAAAACACTGTAAATGGGGACTTTGAGAGATACTCTCTGAAAAATCTATCTGTTTCTAAAATGCTAATGTTAGTACATTCATTTTGAATTCATTTTGAATATACTCTTTTAAAATTAATGGTGGACTCAAGTTTCATACAAATTTTCAAATTTCATACAAATTTTCAAATTTCATACAAATTTTCACAAAAATAGTGTATGCATATACATACATTGATGGGCTGTTTAGTTGCATATGTGTTCCATTACAGGTGAATTCATGAGTGGAATATATTTTAATGGAATTTCATTTTGGATATGATGGTAGAGTATATTATTTAATGGCAAGTATGATGGCCTTGGTAGGAGAAAATAACCTTCAGTTTTGGTATAAATAAAAACACATCTGTGGTGAAAAAAAAAATCTTCACTTACTTATTATATTTTATACTATCTTTTTTTTCTTTCTGGATCTTTTTGAATATTTATATCYCAGTCTTTTTATTTGATAAATAAGAAATCTCAAGAAATAAACAAAAATCCTTATATCTTTCCATTTTATTGTCTGAAATTTGGATATTTTTTATAAGATCCTGAGATTATATCAATGCTTTCTGTTGATATAATTTCCCTAGATTTCATGAAGACTTTGGATCAATCCCAAGTTCCTTTCTTTTATAGTGTTCATCTTGCACAGTTTGATGGGTTTGCTAAGAAGTGATAAGTAACAATATTGAAAACTAGAATCCATTATAGACCTGTGATGGTTCAGGTAGAAAAAAAAAAAAAGAAATAAAAACCCCATTTGAGTTTCTCTGAAGTGAATTAGGGGATCTTGCAAGTTTCAGCTCTCTTAACACCTCCTCATGTCTTAATAAATGCTGTGGTTTTACATTAACAAGTACTGACAGTTACAAGTTATTCTCAAATAGATGTAATATTTATAGCTCAGAATGTTTCTATTTGGAAATACAGGTCTCTTTGAAAAAGTCTTTAGATAAAACTTTTTCATGATAGTTTATACAGATGGAAACAGATACACTTTTTTTTCTTAATTTTCAGGGATCTAGGAAAAAAAAAAAGCTTTGGTGTAATGAAGGACTCTTCCCTTATACCTGCTGTATAATGCAGAAGAGCAATAAACAAGCTCTTTAAGCAAGAACACAATTTGAGAAATCAATTTTCATTTCTATTATAGTTTTTTTTTTTTTTCCTAGAATGAGTCATGGTTTAAAAGCAGTCAAAATATAAGTAGTTACGTAAAAAATTTTAAAAAAAGACAATTCAGACAAGTAGACAGTAATGAAGGGAGACGAAATAGCACAGAAGAAAGAATAGTCTGAAAATCCCAAAGCTTTGAGAATAGATTTTACAAAAATCRTTTATATTAGCTCAAATCTTCTTTTGCATTAATTCCCAGAAACTGTCCCCGACGTGTATTGTTGCTGTATCATGAGAAAGACAGCATGGATGGCCAAGGGAGCAATAGTTCAGGAACTATTATAGTAGTTGTGATCAAGGGCTTGGAAAGGATGCAGCTGAGGAAAAGAAAGAAATGAATGACAATTCTCCTCTCCATACATAGGAAAGTTCTGGAAGACCTAAGAAAAGGCATATGTGATCGGACACTGAGCTGGTAGAGAACAGGAAGATTTGCTAGAATTTGGGGCTTGGAAAATGATTGCAAAAGGAATACTAAAAGTAATAGGCATATGGCATATGAGAGGTAGTTTGAGGATCCAGGCAAACATGAAAAGTCAAAAGGATGTGAAAAGCTTTGGAACCAAGCACTTCTAATTGTGCCCTTTGAGCTGCACAGAGAGAGGCTGCTTCTTTCCACAGAGGATTTAACAATTTGATATTTTTCCATTTCAGAGTAATATGTCAGTGTTTTGAAATGATGTATGAAGCAGAAAAAATTCTAGTTTCAGGATAGTCTGGTGAATGCCACTTCCCTTTTATTTCCCTTCTATAAAATAGCCCCTAAAAAACTAGACTTTCCCTCAGCTGCAGTGACCACAGCAAGGAACAAGGAGGGATGGACAGTTCAAATAGAACAATTCAGTCTATAAGAACCACTGTCATCTCTTCAAGGACATGTTGTTGTCTCCAGTCTGCTGGCCTGTGCAGTTGCCTTCTTAGTCTATATTTCAAGCCAGTACTGACAATATAATTGTCTTGTTTTATAACTCAGCAAAAGCAATTCTCATTTTTAAAACAATACTCATGGGGGTGAACTGATAGGAAGTGTAATCATCTGTACCATTTAGTGCGTTCTACAGCACTTTTGGGAATTCTGACTTCCTTGAAATTAGGAAATTAACAGCCTTTCAGTGATGTTTTTTGTCAAATCAATATCTTCTCTTAGCTGAGCCAATTCCCTTTCATTTGTCATATTAGAGACCCCTGTTGTCATTTTCATTTTTAAACACCCCCCGTTGCATTTTAAAATGTTCAAATGTTACAGTGTTGATCTTCCAAATTCTAAAATTTCTGAACTCTCATTGGTTAAGATTTGAGTGGCCTGTTTTTATTTAAGATTCATTTGAATCAAAACCTTCGCTGAAATATTTGCTTCACATTCCATTTACTTTTTTATACTTAAATATCCATGCACTGCCAACACTTAATTATGCATGCAAGACTGAGATTTGTCGACAGCAAAAAAAAAAGGAAAGTTTGATGACAGTATTTTTCAATTTGACTGAAGTATAAGATAACCTATTTGAAACTACTCATTTGCAATGTGTTTTGAAGAAGTATTTCTAACCAAAAACAATTGAGGAAATTTCCATAAGCATCCAACTATGGTTAATGATCTAAAGAATGTTTGGAATAGAGAACTGTGGTTCATAATAGAAAAGTAAAGGGAAGTATATATTGTTATGGGATTTATAACTATGTGGTTTCCAGACAAGATCTTCAGAACTTATCTTCTTTTGTGGGTGGGGAACGGATGCTATTAACATCTCTTCCAAACACACATTCTATAATTTTATTGAAAAAATAATTTTGTGATGCCAGTGGCATAGGAGGAGGCTTTTACAATCTTGCTTCTCAAATAACCACTGTTAGAGCTTACAGTAGTTCCTCTTAGTTATCTTTGGGGAAAAAAGGAAACCAACAACTATACTGATGCCACTCTTTGTACTTTGTTATCTATAAATAGCCTTTTGAATATGATGTTAAATTTCCTAAGACTTAAATTCACAGATTTTCAAAAATATGTTTATATTTAGAAATACGTACTATTGATAGAAAGTAGTGAGCTCTGCAGATTTTGTCATGATTYTTTTTATAATTTTTAAATTAGACAACTTTAAATACATAGTTGAAATGTAACCATCTGAATTTGTAAATATTTACAATGTTTTGCATACTTTAAAGAAAGAATTCTGTGCAGCTTTACTTTATTTGTATTTTGATAATCTTTAGAGGTTTTTGAGATTTGGACCCTGTAGTTTTAAGCAAATACAAGGATACAATGAAAAAAAAAATCTTCTACAAAGAGCTTACAATTTAAACAAAAAAGGCAAGAGAGAAAAATGGAAGAATTGAGGGCTGAGCTGGTATCTAAAAACTTCAAGCTTCAAAAAATTCAGGAGTCAGAGAAACAGAAGAGGTAGAAATGATTCTAGTTCTGCTGTCCTGTTCTACACTATTGCCTTTCATTTCTTATCTCAGATTCCCTGTAAAAGTCTTTTTAATTATCTTGCTAGCATTCTGAGAACAAACGCAGAGACTGTAATATGATTTTTGGACCCTTGTGAACTTCCTGCTTGCACAAGGCCCTTTGGTGRGGATTTCCACAGGTACACCATTGGCTGTGTGAGGAATCAGACCCTGCGGTTCATTTTCAATCTAGTAGCTTCATTTGTKTTTGAAAAAGTAAGTAGTCATGCTGTTCATCATTTCATGAACCTTTACTTATGCCTGTATACTTAAAGAACCTCAGCCAAAAAGTTGAGGGCTGGAAGGAAAATATTCTTTCTTTGTCTGAATTTATCAGAATTATTTGTCTCAAATAATTCTGTTTATTTCAGTTTACCGTCCTTCACTGAAAAATTGGAACCCAAAGTCTAAGTCATAAGAATGCCAAAATGGTAAATCAAAATCATAAATCCCTCAAACAAGCAACATGATTGCTATAAGTATCAAGTATGCTACYAGCACTTCTTCTCATCCCACAGTACTGGTTGCTTAAAAAATGCCAGACTGAAAATAAAGATGACTRGAGAAAATCATTAGCTTTGTTTTTATTTGCCATGCTTGTTTCCCATGTTTAATTAGTCCAAAATACTTAGCGGCTACTTATTTTAAAATGAGTGACTCAACTATTCTCCTGTCAGAAACAGAACTGAAGAAAGGCTGAAGTGTGGTAATCAGCTATAATGTACTTTCAAATGATACACAATTTGATAAAATGGCTTCTTATATTTGACTGGTCTGAGCTCCTGCTGAGTGTGCCCCACTTCATCCTGAACTCATCAAACTCATCTTTTTATTTTTTTTTTGAGTGGGAACATGATTTTTTTTTTCAATGAGGTAAACAGCTAAATGTAAAGGTATAAAAGCTAGATGAAGAACCCCCTGTCTGCATCCTGGCAAAGACAGTGAGGAGTTTTTATTGTACTTTATCCAGGGACTGAGAGCTCATGGTTCTGGTGTGCAGAACACTGTTTTTCTATGAAACAGCATATTATTTGTATGTGAACAAAAGCTGGGGATGGAATAATCTGGTCCTAATGCCCTGGAAAATGACAGAGTCTTGTACAGAGAAAAGGATGCTCCCCAGTCTGTCTCTGCAGAACAAGAGGAAAAAATGTCAGATATTTAATTATACTAAATACAGATTTTACAAATTCRTAAGAGCAGAATATTGTTTTCCTCATATCTATCTATTCATCATGATTCCAACAGAAGTCTAACCATTTTCTTCATTAGAGAATTATTTTGATATTTCTGCCGGAAGCCTGGAAACAAAGAAGACAGGGAAGAACAAAGCACAGATAGAATAAAACCA
>PTEX01000046.1:2813468-2826048 GCA_003342815.1 Eudromia elegans | reverse complement strand
AAGGAATATATTGAAATACTACTGAAGATACATGATTTCTTTTCTTTTCCTCTAAAATAGCACACAGACAATAAATAAGAAACTGAAAGACATAAGAACAAATATCCAACATAAGGGAAAAAGAAATGGAAGAATAACAATTTCTATATTATAAATTACATGTTAAACATGAATGYACAATATAGTATTTAGTTAAGGAACCTTAACTAGAGGTCCTAGGCTTTGGGGGATTCCAAGGACCTCAAAGAGAACTGTGAATTGTGGGCAAGGTTTTGGGGAGTGCTTATCTATATGGAACAACTGATAAATTTGGGAAAATCAGAAAAGGTGTTGGGCACATACAGACTTTACTTAAAGTGTAAATTCATTCAGATTTCTAAAAAAAATAAAAATAAAAACTTTCAGTCAAATAAAGAAACCTGAAGAGAAAGAAAAGTGAGAAAGTTAAAATTCTCCCATCCTTTCTACTTGGGTTCACTGAGTAACACTGAAAACGTCCTCCACAGAGCCAGAAGGGCAGCAGATTGCTCAAAGTACTCAATTCTTGCCAGAGAGTGCAAGCAGCCTCTCTCCAACTGCTTTCGGAAGCACAGCATTAACCTCGGCCTCGTCTCAGCACACGGCCCGGGTGCGAGGGAGCTTCACAGAGAAGTGCTTTTGTTCAAGCCATGACAGCATCAGCAAGCCAGGAAATGCAGCCCAGGAAATACAACGCCATTCCCCATAGCATCCTCAAATGCATCCTTATGAAGAGCAGCAACATAAGATCTGTGTGTGAAGATTTTATTTGCTGTTCCTGACATTTYAATTGTAGATCCATCCTTTATGCGATGAAAGCTTTTGCTTCTGTTTTTGAAATGCAGTGTTTTGTCTGTTCACATCAGAAGCAACGTATTTATAGTTCATACTTGGGAAAAAATTGCCTTGCTTTTCCACTTTCATTTCCTCTAAGACTTCAAAAGGCTCTGTCTTGGATATGTGAAGCTTTTGCTTTTCTCCCATTTCTACAGTCTGTGAATTCAGCCCCCTGAAACAACAGGACTGCGTTCTCTTTTTCTTTCTACGACAAAGCACATTAAATAGTTCTGTCCAAAAGCAGCCTCTGTCCTGACAGTTTTGCTCAACTTTTTTTTTTTTTTTTTTTTTTTTTTTTTTTTTTTTTTTTTTTTTTTTTTTTTTTTTTTTTTTTTTTCTTGACAGGTTTGATCAACCTTTGCTCAAATTGCACTGCAGCTCTAAGGCTCACCTAGCAAAATGCAGGTGCTCCGAGGGAGTTTGAACACAGATCTTCTGCAATTGAATGCTCTGTGAAAATGTATCATCCTCATCTGAGTTCACTTTGAATACTTCCACTGAGAATATCTGGATTCTGTTTTTATTTTGGCTTCCTTTTAGACAGCTGGACTACAAGAAACATAATGCAGAGTTAGTAAGTAGTACTGCCTCCCAGAGATCTCTGAATTGTCATTCTTATTTTGCTATTTAATTTGTCCTTCCTGCATAGTTTGAGCAGAAAGTCAATTCATCTACTTCACTTTTAAGACTGACACTACAGTTTATAAATCATACATCGTGGAAAAGATGTGTTATAAATGAATCTTATTAACCCACATTCTTTAGSTCATTGTCAGATTTTTGGAAACACTTATACATAGCATCATAGTAATATAAATAATAGTTTTGGGAAGTAGAGTAATTTTCTAAATTACCTCTAAATTATTCCATCAGTTATAGGGCTTTCTGACAATCACAGACATCAGAAAAGAAATGTTTCTTTTTATCTTGTCATATTCTTGTTTTATGAGCAAGAACTGGACTTTTTTTAAACAGCATAGAAACATCAGCTTTTATTTTTTTAAAAAAGTAACATCTAAATTWGGAAGTTTCACTAAGAATCTAAAGATTAAGTTTTCTCTAAGGATGTCTAAGGATTTCTATAGCAATCRATGAGGAAATTTCCATACTGATGTTTTTGGGGGAAATACTTTGTAAAGGACCACTTGATACACACAATATTTCTTGTGAATTTCCCATGGTATCTTTAACAGATGTAGTAATGTTAAAGATAGCATGAAATTGATGCTTAGCAATCTTCTCCATCTCCTGTACCAACAGAGACTTTTTAATGAACTGCTGTGTTCTTTAGCTAAAACTTTAATAGGAATAGAGTTCGAGTGCTACATCTCTACTATATAACCAGTGAAATTTTAGATTTTTGGTTCATTAAACGTTCGACATCAAATTCTGAATATCCCTGAACTACTGTTTAAGGTCTTGCATTTCGTTCACTTTACGGTAAACAAACTACTTACTTCAGTGACATTGATCAGAAATAACTAGAAAACTGTGCTACTCATCAGGACTCRTTTACACTAAGACATTTAAATCCTCGTTACGCCATGTCTAAYGATGATTTGGCTTTTGCATTAATGATTCTGCATCCACTCCATCTGCCTAATTACTTTGCTTCTGTAATATGAATTATGAGACTGACCAGGTTCCAGATGGTGAGAAAAAACTGTCCTTGGCCTAGCTTGCACTCTATTTCCATGATCTTGGAATGTTTGAGTTAAATGGATAAATCATAAGTTCCTATCTGTGTAAATGGAATAACAGAGAGACAACCTGAGGTTAAGGAAGACCTTAGAATCACAATAATAAATGCAAAAATTTTGTGGAAAACCCCAGGGGAGATTCCCATTAAATGCAGTTTACTTACCAGCACTTCCTAGCATTGGGATTGAGTTTGAATTCTGAGATCTAAGATGGTTTTCCAAATATTACTTCACTTCAATTTTGGGATGGCATTATCCCTTTTATTCCTCCAAGTCCTTATTTCCATGAAAGGAAAATGTGGTGATACAGACAATAAAACAGTCGTTGTGACTGATCATGGAGATAGATTTGTACGGCACCAGCACTCCAGGGCTCACCACACATCACAGCTCCCTGCAGTTTGGACATTGCCCTTTTGTACATTAAAGTAAATGATTCTTACAAWTATGTTTTCTTCCTCCTTGGTGAGTGAACACTAGCAACTCAACACAACCTGAGAGAGCACTAACTTTTCTTCTCACATTTCTCACACGGGAATTATAGGTTCACAGAAAGACTCAGACACCACTGCATGATGTTTTTCAATCTGCATTTTTTTTTATTATCCCTCTGGCAAATTTCTGAGGAACTGAATATATAGAGTAACTGGAACACACTCAGGAAGATGAGCTTCTAAGATGAGATTTCACTGCTTTTTAGYACAGTGTTTGTTACTCAACTATCTGATGATTCATTTTCCAATTAAATCAGTTTTGCTGATAATCGGAGGGCAAACTTTTAAACTAAGCTTTTAAATTGTGTTTTCTTTCCTAGATTGCAGAACTTTTTTCTTCATAAAATCTGAAATTCTTTGGGATAAATGATGAGAGACTTACCAGCAAAACAAAACAAAACAAAAAGTTGGGTAAAGTTGGAACAATTAGGTGTGTGTTGCAGCCTGAAATGAAGTGAGCCTCCACATTGCTTCCTCACGTCTGAAGTGCAAAGGGGTGTCTGGAAAGGAAAATACTYTCAGGCTGGTACATTTCCCTGCTTCTTATAAACACCATTTAACTGAGAGATTAACCTAGTTTTTTAGAAATTGATTTACCACCGAACTAAATCTGTGAAGTCCCTATTCAGTATTTCAGATTCTTTCAAAATTCCGTTACCTATCAGCCTGCATCATGTCATAGTGCAATAGGAAMCGGCAAGAGGTGAGGCAAAAGTTTAATACACTTGTTTGATGTTCTTTCTAARTAGTGTAAATAATTTATCTAGCTTAATTTCATTATATTGCCTGTTTTGAACAACTCAATTAGAWAACACTGGTCTCTTTCCTTGTATCTAAGTTGAATTTTGGCTGCAATATCATTTCCTTACCAATGGAGGAAGTGATCTTTTTTATTTATCTGATGGTTGTCTCTGCAAAAAAAAAAAAAAGGCTCTTTGAAATCAAATTATATTCAGATCTCTAAGTGACTGCAGAGAGACTTCTTTTCTCTACAAACGTCCAGTTGATTTTTTTTTTCCTGTATGAAGAAGACTGCTCATTGAGCCAAAAGAATTAGGTCTATGTGTTCTGCTTCCATCCCAAATGCCGTCCCAAATTTGAAATGAGGTAAAATTTGGAAATTTGGAAATGCAGAATTTTTCTCAGCAATTTTTTTTCACATTTCACATGTGTCTTATTAGTGTGAGTGACAAAGGCTACATGAGCATTCAGGCATGTTCCRTTCATCAGTAAAGTGTCTTCTAATACTTTAAAGTGTCAGAAAACACAGAAATACTGTGTTTATCCATACTACCCAAATGCAGCATAATTCATTTTGTTCAAGCACTCAGATGCAGATGCACTGAGCAGCCAGGCACCCAATTATCTGASCTAATAATGCCCATTAACCTGCTGTTAGGTCTGCATATCATCARCAGGAATATGTTGTTTTATAGCTCTCCATGCAGCTCAGCACAGGAATAACTTGGAGACATGCACTGGCAAGGTAGCCTGTTGACTGCTGACAGTCCACTCATTCATACTGAAYTATAATTGATGGATCACTGCAAATTCTGGATAATCAATATCTGCTTACCAAATTKYTACTGCTCCACAGCACCAGCAGGTGGGGAGGGGACCACCATGATTATCATTACTACTTATGTGTCCATATTCATTTYTTATAGCACAGACCTATACAGCACAACTATTAAACTGGATCTTGGTAAATTTTATAAAGGAATTAATTACTGTCTTTTAATAAAATAATCATAGTGTCTGAAACTTGTCTCCACAGAGACAATAATAATATCATCTGTCTCTTGATTTCTAATAAAAAGATAATATAATTAAAGGTTGACCCTGTATTTGTTCAGCGGAAGTAGTTTCAGAAGAAATTAGACCTGACAGGAATTTTCCAGTGAAAAAATTCACCAGGAAATATCATCTTTTGGAGAACAAAACTTGTAGTGCGAAAAAAAAATCAGCATATCTTTTACATCAATATTTTTACAAAGCTTCATCTTATTAACATACCTTTATTTTTCTCTAAGAGATGCTTTACTTAAATGTAAACTAATCACAATTTATTTCATTTTTATTTCATTTATTTATTTCATTTCATTTATTTCACTTTTCATTGTAGTTTAAAACTTTTAAATCAAAAACTGAAACAATGTTTTGAAAACATTTGAAAACTTGTAATATCATCTCTTTCATTTAATTTAGTTTTGACTTGGAATCTTTTCTGAGATAAACAGATAAAATAGTTTATACCAATTCTTGTAGCATAAAAATTCAGAGAACACATTCCTGGGAATAATGAATTTAATGGTATATTAAAAAGAATATAATTGCATAGAGATTTGGAGTGATTTTTTTTTTTTCCTAAGTAAAAGCTTACTTTTTACTTTTATTATAGGTATTTCTTATTCTCAGAGGAAGTTATCTGTGTTAGTTATAACATWAAAAAATCCACTTAAAAGTAGTTTTTTGATGAGAATCTAAGGCAACTGTACATAAAATGATTTATTGGGTCAAGATGAAATTGAAGAAAATGAGGCTAAGACTTATATAATCTTTTTATAATCTTCAGTAACATCAAAAAATCAGTCTAGTAATCTTCTTACTTTTCAGCATCTCTGATTTGATTTCCCTCTCAGGATCTCTCAGGTCCCAGGAAATGAAGATCAAAGAGCACTTCCGTGAAGTTGAAAGCTTTTTTCAACTCTTCTTCCCCCAGGAAAGCTGTTTAAATCATACTGATTCTCACACATAGCCCCATGCAGAAAAAYCTCACACTTCTCAGGATTTTTTTTAAAGATAGTAAATGGAAAGTTTGTTTCTCATCCATTTTGTCTGCAGCTTTAAAGGAATGAGATGGGAAATATGACAAAACATTTTCCTCAAAGTTGCAGTGGGCTTAATGTTTAGTAAATATGAGACCATTAGGGCCACTGAATCTAGAACAAGGGTATGATGTTTGCCCTTGCGGTATTGCCTACCTTGCTCTCCGTGCAAGAGGCATCAGAAAAATAAATTAGGCAGTAGTCTAGAAAGATATATAGATTAGAAACCACGTCTTATCTACSTTGAAGAAAACTGAATATTCATTAGCACAATCTTTGATTCACAATAGTGGAATTGTCCTGYTACTACTACTTGGAATTGATTTAACTCAAAATAGTTTGAGGAAAGTGAAAGGTTAAAGCAGAAAGGCCAAAGATACATACAGGCAGACAAAGTCATCTTTAATGGTACCGTGTATGTGTATGTTTGTGTTTGCGTGTACACATCCACAAAACAGACACAGTCAAAATCTGCTCATAAACTTTCCCAAACTCAAGACCAGTGTAAGATCATATATCATGCCACACTTATAAGAATAATAAAAAAAAAAATAATAATCATAAATATCATAGCTTTTCAGAAAATGAAATACAGGTAAATAAATTTCAATCTGGGACCGGAAATGTTCTCTTCAAACACTGTATAAGGAATATAAGGTGTGTAGTAGGCAACTAAAGAAACTGATGTTAGAAGCTGACTTTTGTTCATGGTAGTCAACCTCTCCCAACATTAGTCCTCCATTTGTCCCTATATTCTACCCCAAACCTGWATTTGTCTCTTTTATCTGAAGATTCTTTTGCTATTGTGCAAGGAAATAATTTCCAGCAGTCAGCTGCAAAAATAAGTACTCTCTCTTGCATAAATATCCATAGGCTTGCACTCGTAGTTCTAAGTTCCCTTTTTTTTTTTAATTTTATTTTTTGTCCAGTAGGGAAATGCAAAGTATATTAATGACATTTTCCCTCAAATAAGAAGAAAAATATTAGCATAGTCTATCCTATCACCTCAGCTGGCCTTCAAACACTTTTCCTGGTTTTTGTAGCCCTAGACAATTTTTCCCCTATATTCTGTGTGCTTTATTTACTGTCTTCTGTGGAACATATTGAGACAAATAAAGTGCTCTTTGCAAAAATTATTTAATTTCCATGCAGTGATTGCTACAGCCATTTACAGTACATAATAACAAAGTAAAAGAGGCAGAACTATTTTCCCTTGAATAAAAATCTAGTTCTGCCGCAGTAATCTCGTTGTTCGTGTTTCATTGATTACTCAAGAAGAAGAGAGGAAAAACATCTGGACCATAGAACAATATTATTTGTATTATAATTACAATTATAATTACTTAAAATAACATAAAATAATGAACACAAGCAGCAAAACTTTATCTTTACCATCTGCATATTGGTAAGAAAAACAATAGGAGGCTCATATCTTGACTGAGCTCGGGAAATATTGCTAACAAATCCTAAAATTCATCCTAAAAATCAATGAGCCTGATTTTTATTATTACTCAGAATTCACACTGCTTGTATTGGATGTATAAGTGATCTGCATTATGCATATAGAGTAATGCCTGTCTCCATCATGCATATCAATGATCTTAATTCATCACTTTGAAAGTTCTCATCACATGAGAGCTCACTGTAATTTTTGTACTTAATCTTGCTTACGATATCGAGCTTAAGCCTTTCCTGAGGTAATTTCTAACTATGTGCTAGATAAGCCATCATCAGACTAAGAGCATTGACAGTATTGACATGTAACCATGGGGAGTCTTTACTTGATGAAGAAAAACAGGATATGACAGCAGCTGTCACTTTTCCTGTAGATAAAATGTATTACTGGATAGATAGTACTTAGAATTCTTTAAAAAAAAAAAAAATCTTCCTTCATCAGAAGTTACTAAATAAATCAGAGTGTTAGAGAAAAGCGAATGTAATTTTTGTGTATTCATAATTCATGAAAGGATGGGAATTAGAAAATGAACAAATGGTCAATTTTCTCAGTAGAATAGGTTGCTAGCAGAATTCCACAGGGTCTCATGCTTCTCAGTATATGCATAACTGATGTAAAAAGGACGTGGATAGTGAGGGAATAGAATCCATGGAAGGTATTTAGGAATATTAAAGCTAAAGCTGCATTTGAATGAGTGAAGACCAGACTGAGTGAGCAGGCAATAAAATGACAGAAATTCTGTCATTCTGTAGGAAATACTGGAAGTGGAGTAGAGGACAATAATATGCAGCAACAATACAATAACAATGCAATGCTACAATAACTGCTCTAATAAGGACAGAAATCTGGTCAGTGAGAAATATGATCTATGAGAATGTCATGAGAGCTTTCAGTAATTGCCACAAAGAAAAAAGAAAAGGCAAATAAGATATACAGAATAATTAGAAAGAGAACAGAAAATTAAATTTAAAAAATGTGACGTTATAAGAGTCTGTGGTTCAATTGCTACCGCACATTCCCTGTATGAATGAGGATATCATAAAATATGAAAACCATGCAGAATGGCAGCAAGACAATGACTTCCAAAATTCAAAGATGCATCCTAAACAGTTATTTCCTCTCGACAAAAAGACTCAGAACTGGACACTGYTGTTTAACTAGCACATAAGTCAGCATTTGGGAAATGAGGTAAGATTGTTAACTTCTTTCTAAGCTGCACTGTGCTTTCATGTCTTAGTACAGACCCCTTTTCAACATCAGATACTCCATAAAGTGTTTTTTTAAAAATTGCTAGGATGAAAATGAATTTGAGTAGATGATACAATAAAGATCTGTACTGCAAAGTGACATTTGGACATGCCGACTAGGGAAATACTCAGGATTTGGAGAATGGGAACCTCTGCTAAATCACTGCCTGATAATAGGCAATGGAACAAGTTAGAGAGAGAAATGTAAAGAAGATAGAAAGAAATAGACTATAAAAAATCCTGTCAATAATGATCTAAAAAACARTAGATAGAGTTTTCTCATAATTGAATGGATTTGAACCAGTCCATTAAAAGTCAGTCTGCTCCATGTCTAAGACTTAACTGGTTTGTTAAATTACATTTTGCACACACTCTTCATATGTCATTCAGTTGTCACTAATAATTTGGCCACATGGAACATCTTGATCATATTGCAGACAGGAKATGGAAAACTAATTGAAATGGAAAAACATATTCCTTCCACTGGGGAAATAAGAGAGGAAAGAAATATTAGTTTTGTGCTGACATTCTCTAAGTTTCCAATTGTAATAGAGCAGATGCTTTACAAACAATCAAATTTGACATGTGGCTCAAAGATTAGATCTTTGTGGTATCCTCAAAAAAAAAAAATTAGTCACATCCTAAATCCTTAACATAAATCAGAAAAATATTATATTATGTAAAATATTAAAGTAGAAACAATAWAAACGAGGTACATATAAATTGATACTTACCATGTAGAAGCATTGACTTCTGAGCAGCAATTCCTAACATTCTGTGAATATCACTGTTTTCCTTCAATACAGATGAAGATACAGATTTATATACACACTAACAGCCTGCATTTTTATGTAAAATGTATAGGCAGTTTTGTATCCTTCCAGAAATACCCAGAACTATTCTGCTGAATGAAGGATCAAGGTTTGGCCCAACATGTCACATATGCACTTGGAAGTATGGCRTGCTACCAGGCAGATGTCACTTGCTACCAGGGTGTTTGGATCAGGCCTTGGGGCTTGGGGGAAGAAGCAATTGAAAACTGTGAATAGTGCAGTTAAAACTGTTGTATTTCTAACCCTTTTCCCTGTGAGTGAGGTTTAGCTCACTCTTACCTTGCTCCTTGGGGCCCTATGTTGCTTTGCCAATGACCCCTTGGTTTTCCCTGCTGGTGGTGGTGGTGATTAGAGGGAGTTGTGATGATCTGGAGTTCTTTACCAGGAGAAATATCATGTTCACATTGGCTATTTTATTTTATTTTATTTATTTTATTTTATTTTATTTTATTTTATTTTATTTTATTTTATTTTATTTTATTTTATTTTATTTTATTTTATTTTATTTTATTTTATTTTATNTTTATTTTATTTTATTTTATTTTATTTTATTTTATTTTATTTTATTTTATTTTATTTTATTTATTTTATTTTATTTTATATTATTTTATTTTATTTTATTTTATTTTATTTTATTTTATTTTATTTTATTTTATTTTATTTTATTTTATTTTATTTTATTTTATTCTAAGATGCACCCGAGGTCACTTCTATATTTTCACTAACACACTTTTGAATTGTTGCTCTTTCTTCATTTGTCTGCATCTCCATATTGCATCTGAATTTATTGTATATGGTATCTTTTATGTATTTTTGATACTCTTTCTCTGTTCCCTTCTTTTACCCATAAAACCAGTGTTCTCCAGCTCCAGGTCTGGTTCTTAACCTGACCATGGTTGAGCTGGGGTCTCCAGAGTCAATCTGTGCCTCAACTCTTGTCATTCCATGACTGTACTCTTCTGCACTGCATCTTGTGTCCCAGCTTCTCAAAGCTCCTACTATTACACCAAGCCTACTTTTCTCTACACTAAATTATTATGTCAGAAYCGCAAATACCTCAYTCTACATTGAAGAGTTGTTTGTTATTGGTATCCATATGCATCTATGTTTGTAATAAACAAATACAAATAAAATAATCCATAGATGTCAGATCAAGCAGATAAATTGCTGTCACAGCTGAACGAAGTAAGACAAAACTGCAGGTAGGTCAAGGAAAGTTCAGATAGACCAAGGCTGACAAGCCTCGCTCCTGAGGCCTTGYAAATTCAGGAGAAGGCTTATGGCCTGTATTGCTAGCAACGCCAACCCAGTGTTAACAGCACTACATGGTTACCCAGGGTTGAGATACAGTTCACTTTGAACAGATTGTATTCTGAGCAGAGTGAGGCCTTTACTTTTCCGCAGCTTTTTTGGTCATTGTGTTTATTACTGTATTTCAAACTCTAATTACCTATAGAAATTACTGCATGGAAAAAATGATTTATATACAAATCACACAGCTGTTTGGGAACTACAGTAGTTATGCAGGGTGGAATCTGTGTAATTTTAGGGTAAGGCACATAGAAAGATGCAAGAATCTCTTTCAATCTTGTCATTTGAGGACCGTCAGTGACAGTGTAATACTTGGTGCTAAGCATTAGCGAAGGAACATTTGTCTCAAGACCTGAGGTGCCACTGAGGCCATGATTGGCAGTGCATTGTCACTCAGAGTGCTGGAGCAGGAGCAGTCCATCTAAGTATGAAATCAAACAAGTTTGTTTAGTCCATCAGGGTTCAGACCAGCTCTCACTCAGATGAACAGGAAATCATTTATTAAGTGACTTGATTCTGGATAGCTCCACAGTGGTATTTGGATGGATTTGTCTCATTTATTTATCTATTTTACACTATAACACAATAGAAAAGATCTGTGATTTGTTCTTCTTGGTTGTAAAACTAAACCAGATTAACAAACAGTTCTTAAAATACTAAGTATTTCTGTGAATAATTAGTGTGTGGAAACAGCTTGAAAATGATTTTAAACCTGGAAATGGAAGATTGACTGAAAGAGAAACAATAACACTACAAAATCTTAAGATACCAGCACAGAATGAAGAGCATAATCTGTTTATAATAATAAGTAATAAAAAAGAAATAAGAGGAAATGAAAAGCACACCTGCTTTTTTTTTCTTTTGCTCAGTTAACACCAAGTAAGTTACAGAATACTGTATATGCCTTAAAAGTATAAGTACCAAGGAAACAACCCATAAAGATATTGCACATCACTTCCTGATTCTTTCTTTTCTCTTCTAATGAATCTCAAACTACATTTCTATTGCATGTAGATTTTCAAAGGCTTATTTTTACTTCAATTTATTGAAGACATTTTTATATATGAGAAACTTATTTTTCATCTTGATCATCCACTCTTGGTCCAATGGATCAGAATTCCCATGCAACTGTAAATCATAATTAAAATGTGTTGCTGTAAACAAAAGCAACCAATTGAGTGTTCTTGTGCTGTTCTTACTTCCTCAGGCATGCAGTAGATTCAAATTCATCTTCAGTTCTTTCACTGCTTCACTGACATTGAAATATTGTATTATTATGTGAATATTTTCCCACTATGTACTCTATTTCGGGATGGATGAAAATTGGATGAGGTGAGTAGAAACACAAAACTTGATGTCTGACACTGATATGAATGATTAATAAAGCTTGTAGAAATAATAGTATCAAGTACAAAAACAGAATTACACCTAGAAGAGTGTGTTTATTAAAGCTTCTACCAGAAGGAGTTTGTAAGCAAAACCCTAAAGATTAAAACTCACATTGTAAAGGTGGGAGCAGAAAAAAATTGACCTTCCAGTCTTCTAGGCTGTGTGGATATACTGAATCTCTCAGAGAGCACCTAGAAATCCTCAAAATGCATCGGTTTCTGAGAAGCAGGCATCTCGACTGGTCTAGCTCTATCTCAGATACTTCTTGATGTGTATTTAAAAAGAAAATTGAAATGACTTCTAGGAACGACCTGAGAACAATTTAGTTTTCCTTTGAAGTTATGTCTGCATGGACAGGATAAAGTGACAAGGACACTAGAGATGAAGAATTCCTAGGAGACTGAAAACATACAAAGGGTAAAGAAAAGTAGATAGTTCTTCCTTTAGAATACACATTGCCTACTTCC
>PTEX01000046.1:2736239-2813203 GCA_003342815.1 Eudromia elegans | reverse complement strand
AAAGAAAGAAAGAAAGAAAGAAAGAAAGAAAGAAAGAAAGAAAGAAAGAAAGAAAGAAAGAAAGAAAGAAAGAAAGAAAGAAAGAAAGAAAGAAAAAGAAAGAAAGTAAAGAAAGAAAGAAATCACTGCCTTTCTAGCATCTAAAAACTGGAGACAAAATACAATTTTTGTGTTCTTTGTCAGTGGAATTTTACTATTTGCTCTGAGATTACAAGAACTATTTGAGACACTGTCTATACTAGCCTCCATGATGTGAACCTGAGATGACATATATCTGCAAAACACTTTTGATTTTAGATCCCTGAATTCGATATACCTGGTACACCATAGTTCCCTGAATTTTTACCCTACAAGTCTACCTGAAAAAAAAAAATGTTTAAAGCTTTATAAGTTTTATTAAGGCTTCTTTCCTTGAAAGTTTTAAATTGGCTATAAAATAGCCTGATGAAATCCCATCCAGTCAGGGAAAGGAATTCAGGGAAAGGACTTCAACATGCTTTGCACCTGGGCTTTTGAGCTCAAAATAGTGGTATGCTGAGCTATTGTCGTATCATGAATACAGGGTTCTCTTCTGTGAGTCATTTGAAACAGTGTCACTAGCAATTTAAATGTGCACAGCCCATTATTTTTCAGACATTCTGAAAGGATGCTTCAAAGTGCTCTGCTGCAAATGGAATTAATTTGGCCATTTGYAAAGCTGTGCTGTTAGTATGACAAATGGAATATGGGGGTTGTTTAAAATACAAGAGACTATTCTGTTTGATGGTAAGTCCTCTAAGTCCTCTCTAAGTTACCCATAACTTGCTTCCAAATAAGAAAGGATGTAGAAATTAAAACTCATATTACTCCCATCAGTTCAAAAACTTTAATTCCATCCTAAAGCTGTCACTTCTTAAAAAAAAAAAAATCTTAATGAAAATGAATAAGAACATTGCATAGTTAGACAAATAATTYTAAATTTCAGTATTTGGGACTCCACTAGGTAGAGCCAAAAAAAGTAAGTTTATTACATTTTTCAAATAGCAAAAACTCGAAGTCACTCTGGAAGATAAAAGGACAATAAAAATAATTTTTAATATATATCTCTGTCCCCACCCATGGGTGTATCTAAAATGCGTGTCTTTGATACTGGCCGTACATTTCTATCAGTAGYAGTTACCTAGACAATTTATGTCTGTAATCTCAGAGGTCTGGCTCTGTGCTCTCTGTCACTCTGTTTAGTTCCTGAGGCTGTGTCCATATCAACATGTCAACAGCATTCCTGCACAGGCCCTGGCAGTCAGTCATTTACACTGCCAAATGGTTAGAACTGTCCCTGGTATGGCTGTCAACCGAGACCCTTCCTGACAAATGCTGGTTTCAGAGCCAGCAAAGCCAAAGACCATTCCCAAAAGTCACGTTGGACTCAGACACCTTGTTTGGACAGGAAGAGAGTTTGATAGTTCAGACAAGGGCCATTCTGCAGTTGAATTTAGTACCAGAGGAAGATATAAGGGATATTAATATAAGATCTCTCTGCAGGAGCTGGTGGATCCAGTCTCCATGTTGTTACTGTGCWCCTCAGTTTGCAGTTCCTTCAGTACTTGGGCAGCCTCAAGGGCAGTATCTCTCTCCATTCTGGGGGCTTCTAGCTCATCCAAACTTTCAAAGTAATGGACAAAAGTGAAACAAGAAGATGCTTTTTCTTTCTTTTTCTTTTTCTTTTTCTTTTTCTTTTTCTTTTTCTTTTTCTTTTTCTTTCTTTTTCTTTTTCTTTTTCTTTTTCTTTTTCTTTTTCTTTTTCTTTTTCTTTTTTCTTTCTATTTTTAATCAAGATAAAGTGTGAGCAGTATAGGTCAGTGGTCCAAGGTAACACAGATTTCTTACTCATTTAGCAGAGTGATTTATGGCTATGGATAAATAAAGACATATTTTCMTAAGTTTGGTAGATGTCATATGCAGAAACAGAAAGGGAGAACATTTTCTGCATCAGACATGGGTCACCTTTGAACAGCCTTTGGTCTGTCTTTCTCTCTACTTATGGCAATTGAGAACTGAAACATCTGGCTTAAATAAGTCTTTCCGTTTGAAAATGGACTATTCTTGTGAACCTTACCGACCTGTGATATATAGAAGGTCAAACTGCCATCTGATGTTGCCATCTGTCTTTTACTTGTCTGAGGTTAGAAAAAAATACATTTTCACAGAAGTTTTGTTCAGGRTATGTTTGAAGTAGATTAAATTATCTTGTGGTGTAACTCTTCCAGTAGGGTTTCAAGACAATGGAAGATTATGTATATTCAAAGCCAACCTGTAGTTATATCTCATATGATTATCATAAAATAAGTGCCACTTCCAATGAATACTCACTTAGAAAAGGGCATACAACAAAAGAAAATGCCAAGATGCCTCACTTATCACAGCACCTGCCCACTGTGATTGCTAAATAACACCTTTGGGGGACTCTGGATTTACAAGGAAGTAAAAAGAGATGAGAATCTATAATACAGAATTAAGAGAGAACATAAACACAACATAATTTATGAGCTTATGTATATGCATTGATATTATTTTCATTCCTTTTGTCCTCTTTGCTGAACCTATTTTGATCTTTAGTGTACATAAAATGATTTTATTAGAAAAGGAACTTTTTCAAAAACAATAAACCCTTTAACAGTTGAGGAAATTTGTGCTGCAGCTATAGCAAAATGTTGATTCATGCTGTATTTTAAGGAAATGATGTTTTATAGATATAAAGAGAAAACAAAATAAAATGCTGACAAAACTGTCTAGGAAGAAAAGAGGAGAGGAGAGGAGAGGAGAGGAGAGGAGAGGAGAGGAGAGGAGAGGAGAGGAGGTATACTTAAATTGCAGAATTTTAAAAAGTGAGTATATTTTCCTCATTGTTGATCAAATGTAGAAGCTTAAAAACTCAGCAGAAATACATAACAAATCTGAAAATAGTCCCAGAGAAATCAAAAGAAACTAGATTTATTGTACAGACAGGTGATTTTTTTTTGTTTTTCCCTCTTTTTGGAAGAAATCTCCCCTGCAAATGTGGAACCTGTGTAGCAGCAGAACACGCAGACCAGTGTCCTTGCTAGTTCTGTGGACAGTAAGTCCAGTGAGGCACTAATGACAGGCTAGGAGTGAAGCATATGACTCAGATGCCCAAAAGCTTGTATACAGTGACAGTGTTACGAAGGTAAGGTTTGCTGCCTAAGTGAGCTCTTCAAGCACACCTTAACAGGAAAACTAGGATATCTGCAATGCAATTTAGCAGGAAATACTTTGGACCTTCTCACCCAAACCAGTCATTGTGGAGAATCAAAAGGTGAGAGAAGTTTCTTTAAATAGAGACATTGAGCATTGTCTGCATGCGGGCAAATGTGTGAGATGAGYTGGACAACAGGGAGGCTGATTCATACAGTACTTAGAAACTTTTACCTGTAGTTACCCATACACCCACTGAGTTTGGCTAGGTAGTTTTGCTCCTTGCTTACTTTTATACCCACCAGTGATGACTTCTTCATTGACTTATAGATACTTAAAATTTCTTTCATTGATTGAATTCTAAGGGAACATCTTTAGTTGCTAGTGTCTCAGTGGGACATCTTCAGCACTGTGGTACTTGATCTTTGATATTTTTAAATGGAGGAAGCAGACAAAATAATAATAAAAAAAGAATGCTTACAGTCTAACAGTTCATCTGTTAAAATGCAGAAAAGTCTTTAGTACTTTCTCAATAAGAGGACTGTTTCAAACTCTAGAAGAAATTACAGAGGAACAGGAATTTTAGGAAGAGGTAAAATAAAAGGAGAAATGGAGTGAACCTAACTGTATTTGGGAAACAAGACTATATTTTATAATACCAGTTATAGATTCAGTCTTTATATGTTTGAAATTAATGAAATTGGAATATCTAATTAGGAAGAGAAAGGCCTGCAGAATAAAGACTTTTCTTGCAGACTCATGAGTTAAAATTGAAATGTGATATCTGAAACCTAGGACTAAAGACCACTTGTAAGGCGCAGCAGCTACAACACGTAAATTAGACTTAAAAAATAAAAAAKAAAAAGAAAAATAAATTGAGATATTAACTATCATSATGCTGAAGTTGTCTCTAGTCTTAAAATTAGTATAATTATGTCTACATGACAGACACTGAATTCATAAGAGTTGGCACTGCATGCCGTCTCCTTAGGAGGTTTATTAAATATGCTGCTGGAGATAAAAACCTGATTACTTCTTTTATTAACCCTTAGGGCAAAGAACATAGGCCAGAAAATAGAAGTTAAATAACTTAAGGAGTGAGTAACATATTCAGAAAATAAGGTATTGTATTGTGTTATGTTTAACTTTTTTTTTTTTGCTTCCTATTTTCTTAAAATGCATATGCTTTTGTGTTTTGTTCTACAATGAGAAATTTTATGCATGTATTTCCATGCTCATCCACAATTCTCTTGAATTTAACAGTTTTCTTAGGTTTGACATATACTCTCCCTTGACATTTGAAAGATGAACTCATTCCGGACAATTCTTTCAAATTGCCTTTTAGAACTCTGTGCATGACCCTGACTGAACAGAGTGAAAAAATAAAAATGATACGGAATAAGAATAGTGTAGAAAACTAGGTACAAGAAAAAAGGTACAAGGTTAGAGAGGCTCTAACGTAATGCCTGAAATTTCACTGGCCTTTGTAAAAATGAAAGATATGGTCACTATTCCACCATATCTATAGAAACATCAGTAAGAGTATTTCCTGCAGAGTATTGACCACAATATTGCTTACCCAGTGAAACACAATTTAGCAACAGCATGTCGTCAGAATTGATTCTTACCCCTTGAGTTCTGATTCTGAAGGCTAAAATATTAGATTAGCAAGTAGTCAAAGTTGTGATTAACCTATGTGCCACTTTACTTGGGAATTTGAACCTGAATTACTGTAACCAAAACCAGAGAATTTAAAAAAAAAATTTATGTCATTTTGCTTTAAGTTATATATCTCTCACACATCTGAAGTGAACAGTAAAAGATTGGATGGCTCTTGATATAAGCACTCATTTATCATAAAAACAGGAAAGCTGTTCAGTATAGTTTAGATATGAAATTATAAACTATTCAAATGTTGGTATTAAGTAGTCATTTAAAAAAAAGAAAAGAAAAAGAAAAGGGATGCAAAGTTTTGTTGCTACTATTTTCGTTGCGTGGACAATAGTGGGAAACATTCACCAAATCTTTTGAAAAGTAWAAAGTATGAATATATAAGAAGGGATATATAAACCATATTTATATATTTACCCAGGTGTGCAGTTTCATGGTCGCATTTCCAAGCAAATGTAGTTTGAAACTGAAATTAGTGCTTGTACTCTGATTTGTCATGCTTGTATTTAATGAAGAGAATCACAGTTTTAGAAATAATTTTTAAACCTCAAAACTGTAAGTCAAGAAAGAAAATGCTCTTTTTATTGATTTTTTTTTTCCTTTTAAGAACATTACTCTCCATAGATTGCTCTTGGGAATAAATGTGTTTACTTTTTCCTGGTGATTTCAAATGCCAAAATACACTGTACAAAATCAATGACTCAGTCAATTATTGAAGGCACTGAATTAAAACCATATTCTGAGCCTGGTCTGCTCTCTGAATGCCTTTATTAAAGGTATCATGCACAAATCTTTGACAGTTAGTACAATTTGTGTCATTCTGTTTAAATGATTATAATCTACGCTGAGGCATATAATTTATACTGGTCTTGAACACAGCGAATAAATGRAGACTTCAGTGTTTATTACCTTCTCATTGCTAAAAATTCATTTAGCTAGTCATCAAGACTGTCTGCTTTATGCTGAAACCATGCCATTTCAGTCTAATTCTATATATTAGCAAACTTCAGTTGCACTAGTTCAGAATGAAAGAACACAGTTTTTATGGTTAGGACAGAAAAATAGAATACTTTTTTTTTTTTTTCCCCTTCTTTCTAGTTCCATTCTCATTTTCTGATCCTGCTCATATTAGGATTTTTCTAGACCAGAATTTTCTCTGCTGCCTGTCCTTGGAAGGGCCTTCCTTATATAATATTGCCAGGAAATCCTGCAGGAAAACGCAGGCAGGCGTAGGAGAAGGGTTACACGGGYGCAGTATGGCTGTTGAGCCAGAGAGGAGTCTGCATTTGCAGGCAGAGGCAAGTCTTRGCCGGGCAGGTGCACTCTGCTTTGCTTGGGTTTGCAGCTAGTTCCCACTGTAGGTAGATTAGCCTGGTAGATCATAGGTAGGTAGACTATAGGTAKATTATTCTGCAAATAGTTTAGTCTAATAAACTAGACTTATTCTGATAAAAGGCTTAGTCTTCTTGTGTCTTTTGGCCATCATATAATTAAACTATATGCAACTTTATGAAAAATAAATTGCTGAAGTTAATGAGCTTGTAGGAATTTGCCTGTGTAAGGATTTTTTTTTTGTTCATATAAAGATTTTGTTGACTGTAATACTCTYGATTTATTTTGGAGTATCACRACAAGCTGTCATACTGTCATAACTCTAATAGTAATAATATGAGGGGAAAAAAAAGRGTATAGATTGACTAAAGAATTAATCACCTATTTCTCTGCATCTCTTCATTTTCCATCATCTCTATAAAGAATTTTTTTTTTTCCAGCAAGRTGTACTTCACTCATTTTATTGGAGAATGGAGCAAGGGAGAAATGGTGATTGATGTTTAGTTCCTTGATCATTCCTATATCATGGGAGTTAGGTTCTGCTTTTCTAATGAAAGTTACTCCAACTCTGCTGCTTTTCCTTAGGTTACTATCATGAGTCACCATTGCATTTTAACTGTGGAACTTATGGTCTGGAAACTAGGCATTGGGAARCAGTAATTTATGCAGGATTTGTTTTTGTTGATTGCTGAAGGGAGTAGGCCATTGCAAAATTTTAAACTTACTGATTCCTTCATTCTTTTCTATTTAATTCTATATGCCATGATCTCATCCAATTGCTTTCTATGAATAAAGATATTTCTGGAGAGAATCCCTAGTATATGTTTATGCCATTACTTACCTCAATAAGTATATCTCKAAGAGATTTTTTTGAGCTGGTAAGAAGTTTGGTTTATTTTAATTAACTTATAACAGGTTTTGTAAGGTTTTACTTCTAAWGAAAATTGTGTCAATTCAATCAAATTTTTCTTTTCAATAGGATCTGCAAATATGGGAGAACAATACAAAAATACAAAATATAAATAATATAAAATATAAAAATATCAAATAAATCCAAAACTGTTAAATTATGAGAACTCAGTAGAGAAAAGCATGTACAAAAGTGGTTAGAAATTTGTGCTTTATTAGTAATTGTTAACAGTCTTCTCTTATAGTCAATGTATTGAGATTCTCTCTATCGTCTAGCCAGTACTATTCAGCATTTTCCTTTCTGATTTTGATGATGAGCTAGTGCRTGTGTTTATTATATTTTAAAATGACATCAAGCTTGGAGAACCTACAGATATACTGCAGGACAGCAATGGAATTTAAAGTAGTCTTGACAAATTCTGAAGCAGTCTGAAAAAAMCAGAGAATGATATTCAAAAAGGATGAATGTGAAGTTCTACACTGTAGTGAGAATGCATGCACCAATATTTGCTAGAAAATTGATGGCTGGGTAGCTTTTCTTCACAAACATTCTGCTAATTACATGAGTTACGAATTCAAGATGAATGAAAAGAGAACTACTGTTCCAATGCAAACACAATTCTGGAATATTTCAACATGGCTMTTGTACTAAATAGATGTAATCTTTCCTCTTAGCTGGTATCAGGAAAATGTGAACTGACTGGAGATAGTATGAGAGAAAAAGATCATCTGAAAATATGCTCTAGGAAGGGAGAATGAGTAGACTGCATTTTCAAAGATAGGCATTTACCTTATTCATGGAGCTTCATCAAGGTCCTTGAAGTTTGAGAAGACAAGAGCTAAAGACATAATGATGTTTTTGGTCAGTTCCACGGATACCTTCTGTTGCAGTGYGCAGTGACTAATCTGGAAGTTTCCCTCAGAACAACTCCTATTTGAGCTTTTTCTGCAATTTACAGATTGTTTCTGAGCAAAATGTCTAACAAATAACACAACTGGAGGAGGGAGACCTTGAAAAATTCCATATTATGAAAAGACCATTCTGGTATAATCTTGCTTTTAGCCATCAAATTTTGAGCTTGCTCTTAAAGTAAAGCATTTTCTCTGGAGCACATGAATTTCCCTTCAGAAGAACAGAATGARCAGAATGATTTCCTCATGACCACTGTGTTGTAAGTAGCTTCTGTGATTTGAAGACTGAAAAAAAACCCACATGAGCTATAGTTGAAAGTCTTTGAAAAAATGACAAAATAATTAAGTGATAAAGCATGTAATCATGTACCGATATGCATCCTATGAGTCCAGCTACCAGCTTTATTTTCTTTTTTGTGAAAAATCAGTCAAAAAAACTCATATAATCAGATTCTCTGTTTTTGGGAAGCAGCTGGCTGTTAGCAGAAACATGGAATGAATAATAACAGTTGTTTCATTTTCACTTATATAAAATTAAAGTACTTCAGAGATTTTGGAAATAGAAGTAGTCAAAATGTTTTCAAATTTTGAAAACTTCCCATAAAAAACAAAGTAGGCTTTGGTGGACATTACCATAAAAGTTCCTTTTCCTCATTCATTTTGTTGGACTGGATCTAGGTGGAGCTAGATTTTACCATAATTATTCTTTTTGAAAGAAGAGACTTTTTTCAATAAAAACTGTCTTGGATTTATTTCACTAGTGGTCAGCCACAATTTTTTTTTTTTTTTTTTTTCAAGAGTAATCTGATAAATTATCAAAAAGACAGAATAAGCAGATTACGTAATTTAGGAAAGAAAAGAAGTGGCATAGTTCTAGTGGTGATATAGTTGCCAAATCATAGAATCATTAAGGTTGGAAAAAACCTTTGAGATCATCAAACTCAACCTTAAGCCCCTCAACACCATACCTGTTATACCATGTACTTAAGCGCCTCATCTACTAGTTCTTCAATTCAGTGCCAATTTTCCACTCTTGACTGAAAATGTTAAACTTTCTTCTCCGGTAAAGAAAGAATATGAAGGAGAAGGCCATGGCGTCTCACTCTAGGTTGAATCCTGGGGTAGTGTATCTAGACTAGTGGGTACAGCTGCTTCCTCAATAAACTATGCTTAAATAAGTGCCTGGTTACCCATTAGTCACTCGAAAATACAGCTCTGGACATACCTTTTGATCATGGCTCAGTAGCTACAGAAACTAGTACAGCGTAGTAATWCTAGTCTGCTGTGACCTTGAAGCTTGGACCAGATCTTTGAAAGCGTCACTGGTTAGTATTGAAATTAAGAATGACAATGGCATAACATAAATGTCTCTAGACAATTTCCTTCTATTTCCTCTACCTCCTTTATTATGCACTAAATATCTCTGGTCATCTAATTCCTCCCTCATTTATCAACTCTACATCCTTGATCAGTATTGTAAATATATTCAGAAAAAAKCTTTCTGGACAAATAATTGCTACCACTTTTACACTTTTTTTTTTTTCATGCTTATAAAATGATGAGCTATTTTTGTTTTGCTTTGTTTTCATACCCTGCATTTGCATCTAGATAGGGAAGGATGTCAGATATGTGAAAGAATAGATGTCTTCATCTGCCTTTAGACACATCTTTGTGCTTGAAATTTTATTTAYGAAATGAAAGAAAGCAAATCTGCTGCATGAAAGCAAAGAAAGCTGAATTAACTTGATAGTGAAAGATTTCATATATAAATTGTTTTTCCATGAGTTTAGTCATGTGAGTCTTATTATTTTAAGGTGTTTTAGCTTTAATGTGGCAGATTACTCTTASAATTAGTGTTCAAGGAAAAGAAAGAAACGCCAATAGTCTGGTCTTTCTAAATAGTATATTGAATACACAACATCCACTGTAATCTATTGGTGTTTGACATTGCATTGAAAAGGATTTACTTCCTAAGGATATGTCTCATAAAAGCAACAAGGAAAAATGTGGCTTTAAAAGAAGAACACTGGACTTTTCCTCAGGAAATACATATAAAATTAAATTATACTGCATAAAATTCAGGAYGGATCCAGACYAGCTCTAGTGTTCCTTCCAGCTATAGCAGAAATTTCAGTGTGATAAATCAAAAGAGAAAAAGAGGAAAAAAAMCCTCTGRCATCTAGTTTCATGTGGGGGAGGAAAATTATTCTTAATAGATTAAATAATACAAAAAACTTCTTTTTAAAGAGCTCTAGAAAWGAAATGGAACAAGACTGATAATATAACCATTTTTTTTTCAATGAAAGGCAAGCTTTGGAGCAAAATGAGCTGTCTTTGAGTAGGTTGAATTGTGAGTATAAAATTGTGAGTCAAAACTAAATTTTGTCTTAATTTAAATGCCAACATGTTATGAATCAGTCATCAGCATTTTGAATGAATGAAAAATATACACAAGACACTAATTTAGTGGAATAATTAAGATGTGTCAAGGCTAGAAGAAGCAAGGTTCACACTAGCAGTGCTATAGTAGATGGCAGAGGACCTCTGCCTCATGCTCTGCCCCGATGACTCTCGTGCACCAGACAAGATGAGTGAGGTGCCTCTGGATATACTCTGGAATACACAGAATGAGGCTCGTTTTTTCCATTTTCCTCTAATATTATTAGTTGATAATTTTTTGCAAGTCCTCTTAAGAACAAAGAGAACAAGAGAACAAACAGTCTGCTTTACTATTTTTTTTCCCATGAAGAGGAAATATTTCTGGACGTATGGACTGGCAGACCTACCTAAAGCCTGTACTTCAGTCTCAAAAAAAAAAGCCTTTGACTCTTTCCTGGAGTAGGATATTTCAGAATATTTTCCTTTTGCAGAATCACATAATCACGGAATCTTTAGGGTTGGAAGGGACCTCTAGAGAGAGGGACTTCTTCTATACGCCTTATTGCGTATTATTCTATTATGCAGGTCTTGCTATCATGAAAGACCATCAGGCATCAGAAAAAACTCTTTCTTTTTCTTTGCTGATTTTATAGGTCTTCTCTCTTTGTTTTTAAATCTCTCATCTATCCACTTTTTTTTTTTTTTTAGATATTAAATTGAGTACATTCTACAGTCATAAGAGTTTTCTGGACCACTTTACAGTATACAGGGAGCTTTTGGCAAACAGGGAGTTCTTTAGTAGAGTGCTCACCTGTTTTCAAGACATCTTGGAGAGCCCTTGATTTTTTTCCTAAAATACAAGTGTGCCAGCATTTGTAATTTTCTCCAAAAACATACAAAGGCTTTTGGGTGCCTGGCAGCATTCATGTAGACATTAATCACCATGCTAATCAGGCTGTCCAGCACTTTCCAACCCACAGACAGCTGTGGAAAATGGCACAACTACTGCCTAGACAAATCCCTCCCAACTGAATTCAACTGAAGTAATTAACTCCATTAGTCTGCCTGGCTCTGTACACTTAGAAATAAGCAATCTAATTGCCATAAGAGAATGAAACTCATTTGATCATATAAATGCATTTCTAAGGCATATGCTGGTTGGTAATCTGGGGTAAAAAATTCACCTGTTGGGTTGAAAATACATTGGGACAGAGCTGAAATATGCTTGTAATAACCCACAGAAAAAGCAAAGCAAATTATTTTGAGTTATTTTAAATCCTAAAGCAAAATACAAAAATTCATTAAAACCACCATATTAATTACATCTAAATATAAGAGAAAAAGGTTCATTTTTCCCTTTATGAGTCTTTATGAGTTCCCTTAGGTCTTCAGTTAAAACAACTCAAAAATGAGGAAAGGTTCACGTTCTGCTTAAAAACCTGTCCTGATGAAAGCGCATATTGTGTATTTGAAGAAGCAATAGTTCTGTGGARATGAAACAAAAAAGAATTCAGGTGTCTGAGGTGCAAACCACTCCCTCCCAGCAGTAGATATTTTGGGTACAGCCAGGTGCAGTGACATAACCTGAGCAACTCCAAAATATCGGGGGGCATATTTTTAAGAAAAAAGCATTCTCTTGGGACTGCCTGTATATCACAAATGCCTTTGCCACTTTTTATTCTACTAGACATGTACTCTTTAACATTCTCTTTAACATTCTTTGAATAAATCTTGGGAAAAAAGTCTTTTTAGGCAGTCTTACAGGCTACAGCTAAGTGCTGAAGAAGACAGGGACAAGGCAAACTCAAGCAATGCTGACTACCTGTACTTCTCGCACAACCTCTGACAGAGTATGGACTATGCTGGGCATAATCTACGAGCAATACTCTATATTGAGTAAGGACAAGAYATCACTCCCATGAACCCTCACCAGTTTTCCAGCACTAGACTGTATAGTAATCCTTAACACCCAGATATGTTTACATGCAGAACACTTGGGCATGCAGCACCTAATTGCAGATGGATGTTATCAACCATGACAAGCTACTCGTTTTATCTCAGAAGCTCTAAACTGACCAAAAATGATCCCAARTAATCGTATGTTGGCCTGCAGGGGCACTCATGGGAGTTAGTCAAGGGTTGTCACTCTGTGCCACTTGGATTCAAGGCAAGGGAATAGTCCCTGGCTTTGTTTTATTTAGTAAATAAATACTTCTTTTCCTTCTTTCTCAGAGTACTTGCACCTCTGGTATCTTCTTCTGTCCAGAGACATTGCTAAAGATCTCACCTATCTACTCATCTTGCAGAGAACAGATAATAGGTAAATATGTCGTCCTGATAAAATTGCTACCCTAAAATAGGATATTCAAAAGACTGGTCAAACGTTGTACTCAAAGGCTCTACATTTCCATAGCTACTAGGCCTCCTAGTAAGAGTTCTGCTACCAGTGCTCTTGTGGTGCTGCTCCAACGTTTTGTGTGTCATACATCGTGTGAAAGCCTGGGCAACTTATGAGGACAAATTCAGGGAAGAAAATGTATGCTGAGAAACCAATGAATTTACAGCTGTGAATAAGGACCACTGCAGTCTGCCAAATCAGGAATACAGTGGTCACTGAGATGCATAATTATTATCTTCAAAGTTATTTGCAGCTTGGCTTGGAAGGCAGAACAYATCAAAAAATATGGCCATTAATATTTTTATGAACTGCAAGAATTATTATATCACTAGGAGCAAAAAAAAAAAAAAAGTGTTCTTTTTAACATTCAGCTTTTCATTATGAACTACTAAAAACATGTAAATATTTTTGATTTGCTGTTCTTTCCTCCCTCTCTTGTGTCATCTTCCTTCCTTTAAAAAAAAAAAGAGAACAGTAAAAAAAGAAAAACAGAAAAAAAAAGAAAATAAATATGTTCATATTTGAGATGTGTTGCAGAATTTCCACCTTCTTCCAAATCCCACAGTTTAACAGGTTCTTTTATTTTCTCCTAACTCCTGACTCATAACATCAGTGTACAATACAGGTTGGAAAAAAGTAGTTGATAACAGAGAATGCTTTCGGATACTCCACCTCCAATCCCAAATCAAGTATGTACATTAGACCAGATTTACGAAAAGAGAAGAGTTTATTCTGCTTACTAAATCTCCTCCTTAAATATATGTTTTTCATCTTCCATCATGCTGGAAAGTTCTTCATTTCAGAGACAGCGTACCCTGAATTACCATCAGATTAAGACCCAAAGATACAATGAGGTAAAATGAGGCTTCTAGAAATTATACAAAGTTTTAAAAATAACCATTTAGTTTAAATCATCATCCCCTCAAGCTACAATATGCTTAATTACCCTGACATGAAGATACATTATTTTTCCTATTTTTCTCAAATATTTTAACTCTTTTACTTAATTCTTTCCTTTAATCTSAACTTTATTTTGCATAAAACTTGTTAGCGCGCCTTCCAGTGGCCTTCGTCTTTAACTATTTCTTTTCCTAAAGTGAAAATAAAATGAATAATTTAAAAAAAAAWATGTATACCTAGTGGAAGGGAAATCACTACAATCACTTAAATGTGATTTAGTAGGAGTAATATAGAGGGGGCACGAGTATGAGAGCGCACTACAGTCATTTTGAAGTAGCAGTCATCCAAACTCTTTATGTCACAATAGACAAGTCATGTAGAATAAATTAGCAAATATCAAATGCAACTCTTCTCACATCAAAAGAAGCAGTTGAATTAACATCAGACTGCTGCAGTAAGGACAAGAAATATCCAGCTGGCTCTTGAATTGCACAAAGATGCATTATCATCTCATTATGGTTGTGCAGTAATAACTGAGAAAAGCTAATTTCAAGTGACAATACATAAATATTCAAATTTTTTTTGTATGTGTCCTGAAAACAGTGATGAGTAAGAAGTAGAAGAGATTGCATTTTATGAAGAAAATTATTAAAAGAGGGAAAATTTACATTTACCTCTTGAAACTGTTTTGAAGTGCAAATCATGTGTTCTGTAAAAAATAATTGACCAGATTGGACCCCCTTGCTTTCCAAACTCCTTCTGAGCGGAGTCTGAGTGCAGCTGGATCCGATACTAGTCACAGACCTGGTCAACAGTTTATGACTGAGGGATTTTGCACACAGTTACATCAACGAAATTTACAGTTTCCAAAAGGGGGTGCACTATAGTCAAATACCATGAACCTGTTAGCATCTGGCAAGGATGTCTTAACCCCAAGGAGTATCCCTGAGAGGCGTCCCTGCTCAAGGGGAGATCCTGGTGCGAAGTCCGCCGCCGTGCAAGGAGAGCTCAATGGGCTCTCGGGCTATCCCCATATTTAAGGGATAAGACAATTGACAGAGTCATTCTTTCATTTCAGATGACTTTTGGCTGGTGTATGCACATTTAGCCTTATCTCTCTGTCAGAATGCAGCCATCAGGACTGTTATTGATGGTTAATGTCTGAGTGGAGGTAAAAATCAGGGAGGCAACCACCAGGGCCAGATAATGTGTGGAAAGGTCAGGTTGAGCTGGGGAAGGAGCACATTTGTCACAGTTTGTGAATCAGTCTTAATCTTTCCCAAAGGTGAACCATCTTCTAACCAGAGCACAGAAATAATACAATTATACAATAAATTAAGCATCTACCAAATGGCATACATAGCAAATTACTAAGTGCACATTTACAAAAAAATGTATGCATGAGGTACAGTGAGAATAAATCCTAGGTTAACCTGCACAGGGAGAAACCGTACCTTGAATCACAGATGATAAACAAAATGCATCATCAAAGCTTAATCACTAATTATYCATGACTAGAAAACGTGATTTTGTTTGTCAAGCTGCTGTGAGTCACTTGCTCACTCTGAGTGGAAAAACATAATCAAGACAGTATGGTTTAACTCAAGCCAGTATTTGCTGAAGTTAGTGAGATTATGCTACTGAATGATGAGGAAGTCTGGTTCATGTGATACTTTTTCACAATATTGCCATCAATTTCTACAAGTGTGACCTTGGTTTGGGTATATTGGTAATGCTTTGTGATTGTACTTTAGAGAAAGTTCCATTTTTATGGTTTCATAGAAATGGCAATTAGAAAAGAGGAAAAGAGAGCTATAATTAGGGAAAGATCAATCTATGGCCTCAAATTCTGCAATCTATAAAGCCATTGTGATTCCAGTGCATTTAAAGGCTGAAAAAAAACCCCCAAATGTTTGCCTTCCTGTCACTTTTTTGAGTTTGGAAGGTTCTGTTATTTGCCCAGGGCATATTTTAATGGACAGGGTATTTAGGAGGATCAACCTACAAGCAATGTCATGTAGCCAAAGAGAAAACACGTAAAATGAATAGGAGTATTATTTCCAAAGTCTGTGTCTAGAGCTCCCTACACAACACTAGCAAAACCATCACATCTACTGGTAATTAATTGGTTATCTGTAGAGTGCCTGCATCAGAGCTAGGGCTGCACAAGACATGTTGAGACTTTTTCACACAGAGTAGTGTCTAGCRAGAGACACTAGAGAAAAGGTAGTGCTGAGACTTTACAAAGTCTTCACCTAGAGCTGCCAACACAATTTAGGCAGAGCTTCATTCATGGGGAAAGGACATTTACATTTCCTTATTTAAAGACAGAATACAAATAGGACATGTCATGGGAAACAGCAGCCCCCCTCAGAGGTTAAGTTCAAATAAACTAAAATATCGAGTGCTCAAATAGCCCAGCATCCTGTGGGGTTGGAAAACTGTGATATTTCCACTCTGCCCAAACAATTTTAAATGTCTCTTATGAATGTCACAGTGCTTAGAACTGTTTCTGTGGATACCTTAAACATTTCATTTCATATTCCTTTTTCTCAGATAATATATCTCTTGGCAGATTCATATTTTGGAATGAACTGTGGGTTTGGCACAACACCTACTGAGAGGAAGTASCTGCAGATCATAAGTTATTTTTTGTCACCTTTCAGCTTCTCTGGTATTCTGGGAATGGTGCAGTCTTACATTCAATAAATCACTTTTCAGACACCTGAAAGGAAGTTAAGAGAGTGAAAAGGTGCTTTTTATTCACATTCTTTGAGGATGTGGAAAAGGACAGGAACTGAGATATGCACCACAGTCTAGTTCTAATTTTGTTAAAATATTGCAATATGTGTTGGTTGTCTCAAGTAGTAGCTCATTTCCATTGACTGAACAGATGACACTATTAGCCTTCATTAGAAACAAAGTAAGTTAGAGCATATAGTAAGCGTCAGTAATAAATAAGTTAACTTCAAATTTTCCATGAAGCATCACAGGGTCTATCATAAATGTAGAATATTTGTATAATGAAAAAAATACAAATCAATAATTTTTTATCCACCAAAGTTAGATGAGAATATCTMCTGAAATATAACAGGAAGCCCCACTGTTTAATGATAAGGTACTTCCTCCAAACAGGCGATGGTTATATGGATTTGTTCATTTTCATGCAGCCATACACATGCAGTATTCTATTAAAATTTATCTTGACATGTTGTTTTTAATCTCTTTACAGTTTCAGCTAAAGCAGTCAGCAATATACAGAATCACTGTTACTGTGTAGGTATATGACGGAGTTCTCGCCGCAGTGGCTAGATGTGAGCCACCGCCGCAGCTCACCGGTTCGCCAACACCCATCCTCCTCCGATGCAGGAGGAGGTTCCACGTGGGGCGGCACGCACGCCTGGCGGCGTGCACGCCCGCGACAACGCCGCSCCGAGGAGGGTGAGAGCGGGGGACGTTCCCATGTTAACCCCACGCCACACTCACGCGCCACACGTTGGCCGCACACACACTTACATACAAAGATACGCACACGGGGGTCAACAGCAGAACAGTCCACTTTATTGGGGGGCTGAGCGGAATATATAGGGTTGCTGAGCCATCCTGAGCCTCCCGATTGGTGGTTCCGAAACCAGCCTGGCACCTCTGATTGGTGCCGGTGAGTGGGGTGATGCTCTGGCCAGCCAGGACTGGAGGCCGCAAGGTCCCCCCCCCCGCCATTGGCTGGTCCCTGCGGCGGGAAATCCYGAGGCCGCCATTGGCCGGAGGCTCCTGGKCTGCCCAGCAACGCTGGTCGGGCCCAGAAGCACTCAACCCCACCTCACTGGGGTCATCGGGAGGTCAGGCGGCCAGCTCTCCCATATAKTCCTGTGGCCCCTATAACTATTTACATATATACAAATGGAGGCTGCCTGACCTGATCCTCTCTCGTGCATAAAAATCAGGGAGCRGGACTGCGTCCTAAATTATGTCTCTAATCCTGTTCCTTGTTCTCTCAGTTCTTTCTCTGAGTTTTTCAAAATTTCCTAAGTATGGATCCAGGTGTCTCTTTGCCTCTGCTCATCGCTTTTTTCTGTGTGTGTCATATCTTTCTGGCCTCATCAATTGCCTACCATTTATATCTTCAAGTGTGCAACTTACAGAGATATTTCCTAACTAGTTAAAAATAATGACAGAATTACTTTAGAAACACTGTATGTTTTTTAAGACCGCTCAAAACTCCGTGAATTTGAACAACCTTACATTCTGGAGCTKATCTCTGTGGGTGGAAGATACTTACATTCATTTAAAATATGATTAGGATGCAAAACTGTCCAACTGAGCAAAGAACAATTGAAAGAAAATAGGAAACTCTCATTAAATATACTTATGAGGCCCTYATCCATCCACAGAAGTATGTGTGTGTTCATGTGTGCCTATGCTATATTATAATACATACTTTGCCTKTGTTATTTCAGGTCCTTTTTACTCTACATCAGATATCAAATACTGACTAATTTCATTGTGCTTTTGAAGATAGTGCTCAACTACAGTTATTCTGCCAGTTGGTATCAATTAAAAACTGATTTTAGCTATTAAAGTGGAAATCATGCAGGCAGAAAAGTGTAGAAGAAAAGACAACTAAATTGTGTTGTATTTTGGACTCTTGTCTAGTCATTATTAYGTATTCCAAATATTGGTCAAGGTACACATAGTACACTTGGATGACATAGGATGAACAGTTAAGATAATGAGAATTTATTTATAAAATGGACTGAAATAAACTTTAATCTTAGCAACAATGTAAAATAAAACTTGTGCTTATTCTATAGGTGGGTTTTAAAAGAAAATGCAACATCTTCAGAAAGATTTAGATTTTTTTTTTTTCCAGAAAGAAAACCCTATGAATCCTAGAAATTCAACTACCAGTGAAATACAACTTCTTAGTCAATGCTATCATAAAATGCAATTAACAGAAGTTGTCTCCTTGTTGTCTCCTTAGTAAATCTTTTACTAAGATTCCTATGTTGCAACTTAATTTATAGACAGAGACACATATGTAGGGACCACTTGGCCCTACATTTTAAGAGAACTACCTGTCCCCCTAATAGCAACTTCCATGGCAGATGCTTCCATTAACTGCTACATTGTGGCTCCCCTTCAATCTAGTTATATTTTGACCAGGAAAATCCTAGAAAAATTAAAGGAARTTTATACAAGTGGGTTCACTTTACTGAGGTAAATGACCTAAACTGCAATTCTATTGATATACTGGAATGGTCCATAGTAATGTTTTTCAGACCATGTTAGCAGTTTTTTCTCCAAAAAGAAAACATTTTGTTTAAAATAGCTTTAAAACATAACCTTTTCAGGCCTCTGCTAAAGCTGGGAAGAAGAAACCAAAGGAAAGCTCACTTGAAATTAAAATAATACATTTTCCGTTCAGGATTGCCACCTGCTTTTGGGAAACTGACATGACTCAGATGATACCTTCCCTGAAGCCACAGGATTTTTCTAGGAATAGTTCCAATTATACTGTGAACTTCACAAATACATGCATGGTTTGCTATTGTTTTTTAAAGAAAGTAAAATTTGAAAGATAAAGATTGAGAACATAAACAGAAGTCTACTATTAAAACATAAAGCCTTGGGCAGTAATTTTTAATATTTACTTGCACATGCTACCATCCTTCCAAATCCCTTGACTGTTGGAAAAAAAAATGTGTGAGAATTGACAGTGAATTGACAAATCTTGACTTTCCTACTCTGCTTTCCTACCAGGTCTCTTGTGGTGACTCTTGTGGATGGTCTAGAATGGGATATAACTTTCATATATTAGTAAACGCTATTTCATCATGCTTAGAGCAAAGATAAAGACTATAAAACASCTATCTGGCCTAACCTCAGAGATTTTCTTATACTTCTGCATACACTCCAGAGATTTACCCTATAGCTGAATGTGAGGAATCTTTCTTTAGTTCATAGCAGAGCAGAGTAGAAAAGAGCAGAGCATAAATTATTTGCTAATTTGAAAAAAAAAAATCATGTTTTCCCCAGCTCTCACTTTGGCAAATAGTAAATACTTCTCTATCATTTCATATCACCATGTTCCACTGCTTCTGAATCTCTCTCTCTCATTTTTTCTTTTTGTTTATCTTTTTTTTTTCACAATGTTCAATTGTGGCTGAAATCAGTGAAAACCCTCCCGCTGACTTTAATGGGATCAGTTTTCATCCCAGTTAACCTGCTTTAGAGCATSCCAGAACTAAAGAGCTAGTGGCTGGTGGTGGGGAAAAGCCTGCCTAATCTCAGCTTAGTACATTTGTCAAGAATGTTACATAATTGAAGAGTTKCAGCATTATTTATAGGCAGAATTTATGTGGAGCTTGTTAGGGAGGATTACTACCGTTGCTATCATTTTTCATGCTAGTAGACATCTTGCTATCTATGAAACATCTGTGCATGCTTTTTGCCACAAAAGTGYTATCTATCTTATTTACAATCAAGTGTGTATCTTAATGCTTTTCAGCAGCGGCTGCAAAATCAAGGCTATAGCTCCAAGGACTTTTCTCTACTTTTCTTGCTACTGTAAAGCAAGTGTCTTGACTGCCTGTGGTTGTGTTGATGCAAAAAAAAAAAAAAAAAAGCCCTGCAGATATAAAGCTCAAAATTTCAGCAGGTCAGCCAAGGCTTTTTTACAGGCTTATGAAATGCAGCGTTCACCTTGTGAGAAAAGCCTATCTCCTAAAACCTACAGTTCTGTTTGCTCYAGGTGACTGAATTTAGCAGTCACGCTCCTCAGAGGTCTGCTCCTGGGCAGCAGGAGAGGTCTGGGCAGCCATGGCYATTCCAGGGGTGAGAAGAAAAGGGCTCAGGAGATTGAGGAGAGRCTTTTCTCCTCTTGCTAAGAGCAGGGTCCTTTTCTCCTGGGTCTGCTTTGTAGAATTTCCCTAAGAACCCGCTTTTCAGCAGAGTGGATATTGTGAGCCGTAAGGTTCCCTTKAGGAGCCTCACAGATAAGTACTTCTCGAAAGTCCTCAGTTGACAGACCAGATGTATCCTGGAGCATCTTCCAGACAGTCACAGTGCTTAGGGCAATGCTCTCCATGTAGGAAGGCTGTTTTGCCTTGTTGTTGCCTTTGTTGGCCAAGCTAGCAGCAGACTGTGGCTCCTTGGCATTGAAGTGGCACATGCAGGACGAGGCAGAAGAGAACTTTTGGGGTCTCTCAGAGCTCCTACAGCGTGTTGTTTTTGAAGACTGGGCTTAAGTTATCTTGAGTAAGGCCAGCACCACTGCWTCCATTTAAAATCAGTATGTGATCATTAAGAATAGGGCATGAATTTGAYTCAATTCATCTCCAGTGTTTAAGTTTCCTTAGGGAACAAATCAATTGGGTCGTTTTTGAAACAAGCCAAAGAATGAAATATTATGTAGACAGCGAAGAGCCCAACATCGATCGCATGATGGCAATACAACATTCCAGGCACTCGCTAAGAGACCACTGCAGGAAGAGTAATTTAGATAAGTTTTTACTCATTATATAGACATTTCTACAGGGTCCATATGATTTTCAAAACAATTTTTAAAACTAATAGTTTCTAACTATACATGAAGTATTTATAACACAGAATTAGCATAGACTGGCATTCAGACAAAAGGAAAATATACAAAAATTTCCCTTTTGCCATTATGCAGCTGAAGTTTGGTAAAACAAGTAGCAAATTTTGCATCTTTCTCTAAAGTTTACTGAATTCAGGCAATTAGGCATTGCAATAACATATTTGATGAAGAAATAAAATTGTCCAGCTGCTATTGACTTCCTAAGCAATGTCAAATGAATTATATTTAGGCAAATGGAGGATGTTGATACTTGAATTATCATTACTTTTAAGTACTTTATTCAGAAAAAGCCATAAAGTTTGCTAACACAGGTCACTAAGTCTAGCTGGACTAGCTGGACTTAATGGTAACCAGAGCAACCACCTCGCATTATCAAACCATAATAATTGTGTATCTGGGATCAGATATATTTTGCTAGTTTCTGATGATAATATATTGTGAACACCAATAAAGACATTGAAGGTACATTCTTTCCTTGTAGAGAAGATATAGACAWTTCCAATGACTTCAGGACAGCGTTCTCCAAAGTAAAAGGAAATCTGCTTTTTAAATCCAACATWCATTATTTACATTTCTTTAGAAAAGTAAACATATAACTTTTACCTTCTTCAATAAAATKTTTTTCAAAGTAATATTTGAATTCTATGGGTAGGTTGTGGTATTGAYACTATTCGTCATTGATATCCTGTTTTGGCCAGACATTCTGAATTAGGAAAAAAAGAGATGAATAGGCCAAATGAAARATTTCCACAAATTAATCYATTTAGAAATACATATRTTCAGTGAGTGAGAGGRTTTCTTTGGAGAAAGAMAGAAAAAGAGAAGGATGCTGTACTTAAGKAGAGCAGTTTGTTTAAAACTCAATTTTTCCCATGTATCTGATGATTTGAAGGTATCTSATTTTTTAAAAATGAATCAATTTCCCACACAATATATGTTTTTGCRTGTCCTTGATTATGCTAGCTGCTCTCATACAACTCTAGCCCTATCTGTAACCCCTAATGTAAACTGCCTCTCTCTTCTCCCTGTGCTTTTCACTACCTGCTTATCAAGGACTGAAGTCTAACACAGCACATCTGTGCAATCTGAACTCAGACTGATTAGAAAAAGCTGTAGCAAGATAAGAAAAGTAGAAGCTATMGATAGGGTAGGACTGTTGTGATGGGATCATCTGTAGCTCAGGGACTCAAGAAGAAATATAATAAAGAAGAATTATTCTAAAGGAWAATAAAAACATAGAAGCTAGTCAAGTTACTTGGGAATTATTGGGTCAGTGGCTTGAGTCATCAATGTCCTCAGTAATGATAAGCTGGTTACAGATGGCAGCTCAGCAGCCCTGAGGATGCAGCGCAGAGAGCTGCAGAGTCTGATCCCAATATACCTTATGCCCATCTACCTGGCAAAGACTCTTTGGATCTCTGTCTTATCARCAAGAGGTAACACACTTAGCTAATCAACACGAAGTACCAGCTTGTRAAACTTCAAAGACTTTCCGAAGCCTTATTAAAGCAACACAACAGGGACATATGTAGTCTCTTGTCTCAAGTTCTCGTGGGGCTCTGGGGAGATTCTCATGGGAATTGCCTRCCTTCTACAAGCTCAGTGGCTTTGAACAGCTTAAAAAATTTGGGACTGGCCAATATGCTCTTGCAACTAAGTATAAAAGAGTTCTCTCCCATGTGAATATCTTGAGATTAACTTAAATATTTGACTGAAAAGATTTGGGATTCACTAAAACTGAAAATTTCAGAGAGAGCAAGAATAGGAAAAAACTGTAAAAACATTAATATAATAGCTTTTGAATAGCCAAAAAATGCAACATTGCCTGTAAACAGAGCACAACTTTTGACCAGAAGACATAGAATAATGCTACTTTTCACAACAGGACAGCTATTTTAAATTTCTGAACTTTACCACAGATACAATTGTCAATGTGAAATACAGCTGACTGATGATCTAAACTTAGCATAACAAAACTGCTATGAAAATACTGTATACTGTAAGAAGTCCCATGAGGAAAAAAAACTTATAATAAGTTAAGAGTCTTAATAAGTCTGTTTTTACTAGAAACCATACTGACTTTTTTTCATCCATTAAACTTCCCAGTGTTTTTCCAATCCATTAACTGCTAACTTGATTATACATTTGTCTGAATGCAGTTAATAGAGAAATCTTCTATTCAATAGAGGAACCTTCTTCTGRTGTAAAGACCTGTTAAGTTAGGCAACAATGCTCTTTCAACCAAATTATTGAGTAATTTTCTATGTTTTCTCTGCAATCTGGTAAAAGTTGCCTGCATTACCCTTCCACAAATTCCACTAGACTTTTTATTTGATGACAAACAAAATAACAATCTGTCAAATATCACATTTGATTAGGGATTTTTATTTTGTTGTGCTTTAAACCAGTCAAGAATTCCTTCTGAATTTTGTCTAAGGAGGGATGAAAGGAATCTGAACCATGTTTTTTTAAGCTAAAGAGGCAAATCCTGTTAACAAGATAGCACTAACTTGCTCTCACCTTTGATGAAAATTCTATCAGTCTCTTTCTTAAAATCAAAGATACTACAGTGGAATCTATCTATGTTTACAGCCGACTTGTGGGCTGTAACTCTTCAAGTGCTCTTGAAGAGATTGCAGAGAATCACAGAGTTTAAAAGGATGTCATTAAATGTGTGTATGTTTTTTTCCCCTCTGTCTTGAGTTCTTTACATAAATAAATTTTAGTACTTCTCCCATCTGTGCACTGTATGCTGTGTTTCAGATGTTTGTAAATAGCTACTATCTTTTTGTCTCAGAAAATAAGCAACAGATAAATATATACATAATCAAAATGTTGTTCAGGAAACAATAAGCATTGTATTAAAGAACTGCCTTTATTGGTGATCTATGAGTTAAGTAAGACTGACAGAGAACTAGATCTTCCAAAAGRGCTGAATACCTTAGAAAGTGTGAATAGGGTCAAGCTCCTTTACAAAAGGTGTAGATAGCATCAAGCTCCAGTAACACCACAGCAATACTTGCATCAGTTTTACAGACTATTCACTAGATCTGTTTCTACTATTTTCAGACAGTTGTGGGGCTTGAGTGGGACCCTCATGTATTAAACAATTTTAATATATCAGAGGGCAAAACAGCAGAATACCTCATCTGACTGAGGGAGATCTAGCAAAGTGTAAATTATGCATCTGTGATAGGTAATTTGGTCACACAATGTTACAAAAACTTGACCATTTAAGTAAACTCAAAGTTCAACCAACCATRTTGCAAAAAGGTTCAGCTGTTGCCTGTATCAAGATTACATGACACAGAAAGGGATCATTTCAAAAGAGTTCAGAGCTAAATCAGAAATCCCCAAACCAACTTTCTTTTTCCAAAGCTGCCTGGACATCAAATCAGTTATGTAACGATCCATCTAATCCCATTTTAGTCCATCCAAATATTCTATTTGATCAGTCTGGAATAAATAATCCCCACTGGATGTCTTATTTCTTTGGATAATGCCTTTCTGATCTCAAACTGTGTTATCAGTATGACTTGAAGTGCTTAATCAGACACGCCAGTCAAGCACCTTCAAGCACTGCTCCTCCTCAAAGTACGGGTACCCCTCACTCAACAGCCAGCTGCAGCCAATTGTCAGYGCTTCAAATGAAAGGATGTATATGGAGAGGAAGAGTAGAATTTACAAGTCAAATTATGGCCCTGACTCTTACAGATGATCAGCTGGAACCCTGAAGAATGTGATCTGATTATAATCACATTCCTAATGCAAACCAGAAGTGTTATGAGGGCATATTGAGGGCAACGAAATCTATCCTGCTCTATATGTGTATATAACGAATGAAAAAAGAAACAGAATGGCTCAATCCCCATGTGGTTTTGGATGCAGTCAAAAAAATGCCTCCCTGAAGTGTGATAAAACGTAACTTTCTGAAATTGCTTTCAAATTTTTGATTTTATAATAGATGATTCTTTCTGAGGAAGGAAAAAGAAACAGGGATTAAACATCCCTGTCTTTTTTCCTTTCATTTGGAATGTGGTCAGACAGACTGAGTAAGTCCGAGGGGATGAGGTATATTCAGAAAATTTGCTATGCACTTGAGTTTGAAATCCTTGGTATTTGAAAGGAGGATTGTGCATGCAGTTCTGACTTTTTCTTTTTCCTTAGCACGGCATATTTGAGTTGCTGCCTTTCTATTACTTTCCCTTTATTCTATGCTGTTTGTTAGTTCTGTTTAGATCCATCTCTCTGACAGGTATAGAAAAGAGGAAGGTGTTGTTATTTTTGTGTAGTAACCAGAGACCAGAGGTATCAGTTCTGGACCAGCACCAGAAATTGTTAGAATTATATTGGAGCAGGATATATGGATTAGCAGTGTTCCAGCAAGCCTACTGTCCACTCATAAGACAAGTAAACATAAACAGGCAGGAGCAGATGAATAACTGATACAGTTAAATCATTACTCATTCAGTTCAGTATGCTTAGAGCACTGTTTATTTGTTGTCTATGAGGGTCTATTGTGTTCAAACTATTTCAGATGGTTTTGRTTTTTTTTGTTTTGATGATTTTGAATGACAACGAGCAGTAATCTTTTTTTAAAAAGATTTAGCTAGAAATACGCTGTGACATAAGAGCAGATATTCCAGCAGTTATTAAGCCACTTGCAGTGCTAAGTTTGTATCWAAACCACTAGGAATAGAGAGTCCACCTAAAAGCCTTTGCATATCACTGCTGGCAAGCTTGGAAAAGTGAAAGTTTCATTAGATCAGAAATGGTGTCAAAATAGCATATTTTCCCCTTAAAAAAAAAGTCTTCATTTACCTCGGGGAACTTTGCTTATCTGCAATCTTACTATTACTTGTTTCTTCTTGAAAAGAGCAAAATAATTTTGTTAACAAGTATAATAAAGCTAAAAAAATTAGTAAATATCCAGAAATAGAACTTATAATACTTAGAGCTCTACGGTAAAGCAATGGTACAATATGCATGGCACAATAACTAATACTCCTCTGATTATTCTCATCCTCCTCTGTTATAACACACCTCTGATTATTCTCACCATACTTGAGCTGCTCCAAGATGATTCCTAGCATTTCTTGCTAGCATTTTGTGTCACAGACATCTCTGCTTATGGATGGATTGTTGGCTCCACAGGCCAGTTGATGGTGAATCAAAGCCCAGACCAGAGGTATGTGGTTTTCTTGCTTTTATCCTTCCTAGACTTAGTTCATTTTCCGAACATAAATGGCAGACCACAGTTACACTATCGAATCAGTGGTCTCAGTGCGCAGTCTGTGATGTAACTTCACTTTTGCTGAATAGATTTGCTCAGTACTCATGGGGTCTTTGGAAGACTTTGGCAGCCCTCCACACTGTGATAGCTCTGGCCATGGTGCATCCAGAGTTCCTATACTCTTTAGGAGCATCCCAGAGCAAACTCTACTTCTATGGGGCTGCACTATGCTGAGTCCCATGTTTGCCCATGTGGCACCTATCAATAAACTCTAATTACAGTGTATGTATTTAAAATAGTGACATACATTTTTCTTATAGACTGTTTTGAGTAAAATAAATGTCTTTATGGATCGTTTGGGTACTATTCACTATAATTATTTTTTAATTATATTGAAGGGAATGGTCCATCTGCAGCAGAATTCTGCATCTTGCTGCAGAAATCACTAGTGAATGCTAGCAGCTAATAGCACATGTCTTTCAGCCTATGAAGCCATTGATTAAGAGTTAGAAAGGTACCTATTCAGAGCTTCTAGATGGAAGGCAGAACAGTATAACCCCATCACCCACAAAAAGGCTGCATCCAGGGAGGAACAATCAGGCACTCAGCTTGGACAAATAACCACATTCACAAAACTCTTTTTCACCACTGTGTTCAGGGACATCAGAGAATGTATCTGTGGTTTTCAACAAAAGCCCTAACAAATAGCAATAATAGCTAGAGTTGCCGTAAGAACAGATGAATCACCGACAGGGAGAATATGTCTATTAGTTATGTTCTCACTCCCAATGCCAAGGCAGCATTATAAAGAAGAACACATAATGAGTAGTAAATTTATCTCTTATAAACATAATGGATTTTTTCCAGTTCATCATTCTTCTAAGTTCCATTCAGACATGACTCTGACTATAGCTTTGACCTATCTATGTAAGGAGCACTCAGCACGGCTTCTGCTGCCCTATTTGTCAACATCCATTCTTATCACTTTGAAGTTTTTTGAAAATCATTTGCCAATATCTTTGCTGTCAAGAAAGAGAGGTTTCTGAAATCTTAAGCTTTGATTTAGTAGGTCAGTGTAACTATCAAACAAGATGTTGAGCTAGGACGTCATGTGCAACCTCAAGAAAGTTCTTTTCATAGTTCTAGCTTCAGTTAGACTTCTAGATCAGTCTCTGACTTGTCTTTTCTACTATGTAAGTTCTTTGGAGAAAATGAGATTCTTCTTCCAACCAATGTACCAGGCATGTGATCACAATCCATGTAATATGCTTCTCCAGAATGGTTACCTTTCAGAACAGTGCATCGAAGTAGCTATGTTTTATTCATTCCTGATGTACTTTTCATATCTCTAAATCTAAAGATTTACTGTGGTATGACACCGAATGGACAAAGGTCATACTTACATAGTGAGAAAAAGAAAAAAAATACTTTTTTTTGATATATAGTAATAAAATATATCCTGGKGATTTCACCACTATATCTGAGTATAAATTATTTTTTCATATTCAGTAAAAAAAAAAAATGCTCTTACTCTCTACTGTCTTTTGGATAGAGAAGTATAAGGCCATTAATTTTGGCATTGACATTTGACACATTTGACAGCATAATCTAGAATGTTGTTGTATCAAATATATTGCTTCACATAATAGTGTACAATAAATTTCAGAGAAATAATGGTTTTAAAAATAGAATAGAGATTGTAAAATTAAAGAGTTAAAATAGATGAAAACCAATTCTGTAAAATATTTAGGTCAACCCTTTGTACGTATGCCATATAAATAATTCTGTGGATGATATATTAACTTTACACAGTCATATGACAGATCACACTTGCAGATGAACAGTGTTCCTGCAGGAAAGTTTTTGAGTGTGAGATCCATACTGACATTGGAAGTGTGGAAATGCATTTAGGAAAAGAAGCAAATTTTGTAGGAAAAGGAAGTTTGATCTCAATGTAAAATAACTGAAATTTGCACTGATTTTTTTATAGCTCTTATAGTTGTACAGCTGTCTCACATGTTTAGGTAATATCATTCCTCATGAATTTCAATCTTTGCTTTTCTTTAATTTTTGAAGAATTTGCTATATATTATCTATATGTTTCCAGTGAAATGTCTTTACATACATAACATTTACATTATTTGATAAAATTATCTTATTTAAAAATTTCAATTTACAGTGGCATGAGTATTTCCTAGAATTATCAAGAGATAATTAATTAGAATCTGTCATAATTTTTATTGACATTGTAACTGATTACTTGTCTGGAAAAAAAAGAAGAAAATACTTGACCTCAAGGAGAAGGAAAGTTGGTATGACATGTCCTTACATGTTCATAATGAACTTCATGATGAAAAAAGATACAGAAAGATGATATGAGCAAATGAAGAGATTGATATTGCTATAGAAAATAACACAGAGGAACATAATCTGATAAATGAGGAGAAAGCAGAATGATATAAACATATTCAGTCACTTGCAACCTCAAGCAACCCCTGAATATACAAGTTTGATCAAAATGAAGTTTAATTCATAATTTTAATAATTCATAATTTATTAAATATCACCATGTCTGTCACTGCCAAATTATCGCTGATGTTAGGAGAATAGACAAATAAAGCATTAGTAACTACAAGAAAGTCTGTTAAGTTTTAAAAGGCATAGAACCATTTCATGTTTTCTTCCTAACTTTCTGACAGAAAGTTATACAGATATTCTGTTCTCCCTGCCACCTGTAAAGGAATGAAGAAAAGAATATTTGTTTAATTTACATATTTATGCTTTATTAGTTTGTCTTTTTTTATGCTTCAGAGCACAGTCAGTGCATCAGTGAAGTCTATCAYCTGGTGCTACACACACTTCTTACATTTTTACTTAAGGGAAAGATGCATACAAAACACTTTAAAGAAAAGAACCAAGAATGGAGATAACAGAAGCTATTGCTACATTTCTACCTGGCTGGCTGTCATGAGGCTTCTGCCTGTCATGAAATTTCCAAATGTGCCTGAACACTTCCCTCTATTTTTGACCATCCCCTCAGTTCATTGCCACTATATTTCTAAGAAAAGACATAAGAAGGACCCATAGGAGCCACAAATACAATTATATGTGAGGTTATCTATTTATGAAAGGCAACAGACAGTCCTTCAGTTTAAATGAAAGCAGTGATTATGTATTCATACAAGTGCTGGCCATAGTCATTGCAGATGATTAGAAGTAAACTTACCAAGTATTTTCTGCAAGACTGCTTCTTGTAAGTGTAAGAAAGGATTAGGTTATACGGAGACAATCTATATGAGGAGTCATACACTTGAAAGTAATTCAGTATACCAAATGCATTTGGTCATGTTTCGGATACTCATTACAATTACCTCTGCAGGAAGCATCTAGTCTCTCATTAATGAGGTTTCTCTATGCTCCTTGTCTTATCTTCTTTAGTTAATGTTGCATTTTGTAGTTTGGCAGGGTAAATATGTGAAACTCCTTTGTGGATTTAAGAAAACAATAAAGTAAATATAAAAATATATGCTGAAAAGAAATACTAGATATATTAAGAAGACCAAAATGACCAAAGAAAAATTAATGTTATTTACATTTGCATTTAGGATTAAATAATTAGAATTTAAATGAACAAATCATTATCTCTGTACACTTTAATCAAATGAAATTAGGGGATAAAATTAACACAGGATGGGTTTTTTTATGAAATTTTACGTAAGAGTGAATCTCTTTTCTAATATATCAGTCTTAATTCTTTTCAGTAGCTTTAATAAAATTAGTTTTGAAAAATCTTATAAACACAGTTCCAAAATTGTTAAATCTGATGTGTGATGTAATAGTCTAGTGCAAATACAGGAAGCAGTGGCAATTTCCATAACCAAGAAATGCTGCTCTGTAAAAATGTCAGGCTGGAATAATGTAAAAATCATGTTTTGTCAGGTTAAAAATAGTATTAGGTTAGCTAACAGTAAAATTTCAAAATCTAATGTAAAAACAGTCAGCTGATAAACATATATACATATGCTTACAAAAATATCTTTGGTTTTACATACAGAGGGAATGCTTTCATCATATATTTGGCTGAGGAAATATAATACTATTGAAGAACAACCTGACCCTTATGAAAGAAAGGGATACTTCAATGAATAATTGAAAACCCAGCTGCACAAACTAAGCTGCAAACATGCAGATACATTTGTATTGTTCTTGATTGCCAAGACGTCAGGGTAAGATGTTCATTTGTGTTCCTTAGCCCTTAGGTTTTTTGGGTGAATAGGCAACACTCTGGTGTGGGTAAAAAACAATATGAACAGCTATTGAAATGAAGATAAAACATTCCCTGCCTGAGTCAAATCAAAAATCTTTACTATTTGGAAAGAAGAATTTCATGCCTGGTTTCAACACCAAATAAAATTCATACTGATAGAGTGTAACAAACGCTTTCCAATCACTACTTTTATTGAAACCATTTATTGAAACCATGTGTTCCAAAAGCAATTATTGCAACAATATATATTTGAAAAGAAGTTCTGGCAAATAAATTATATTTCAAACTTTTAATTGGATTTTAGTGCTCAATTTTATAAAAGTAATAGGTTAAGTGAAGTAACTTTGAAAGAGTCTCCAATTCTGTAAACAACTACGTAATTCGTTCTACAAAGTAAACACTGGTGAACTTTCATTATTTTCTGTTAAAGTAATTAATTTATTTCATATGTTTTTTAAAACACATGAAAAGTATTTCTAGGCAGTCAAAACACATTTAGTAAATTCTAGATACCTTTATTTTTGTAATAACCTTGAACTCTTAAGACTGTATACATTTGTGGATAACAAAAAACTCTATATTAGTTTAAAGCCATTTTCAAGGACCACTAAATTTAACAGAAATATTCCGTCTGTCTTCAAAAAGATAGAGATCAACCTCTAACTTCTTTCTTGTTCTTCATGAACATAGTCCAACAAGAACTTTAAGAGCTCAAAATATGTCTAACTCTAATTATTTTCCGGTTGGATATGTCTTAATGTGATCCAATAAAAACGCCTTGCAAGCAAGCTCTTGTCTTATTGCTATAATCTTTGTATTATCTTCTCTTCTTAGGATATGAAATATGAATTCAACTGCTTTCAAGCATAGTTACTTACTAATATAAATATAACATAACTTTCATGCAAACTAGACATGAACCATCATCCTTTAGTGGTACTAGAAAACTCCCACATTCTTAGGAAGAATTTGGACTGTAATTGCAAGACATGGACCTAATTCAGCAGATACCTACATGAGTAAAGCTATCTTCTGGGTGCTTTGATGCCTTAAAAAGTCCTTTCTGCACTTAGTGAAAAAGTCATGAGAGAACTAGATGAACAGGATGTACAGTATTCGTGGTACAATACTGTCATCTCTTCTGCTGTTATCATCTTCTGTAGAGAGCAATCTTCAAGATTTTAATGCATACTGCGTTAAACTGATAGTTTATGCTAGTGATGCCAGCATTAATCTCTCATGAAATTTAATGTCTTTATGCTCTTCACAATGTGTGATCCTTTGTTTTTTTCTCTTACATATGGAAGGAATGTATGTGTCCATGATAAGGGATTTGTGAAAGGATTAACTATTTGAAACCTGCTTGCAATCTCCATCTTCTTTCATCAACAGCTTCTTGTTTCCTCTCTAAATTTAAAGAATACATGACTACTATTCCAAATGATGTGGTCTTTACTCAGAGCTTCATTTCTCATAATCAGTTCTAGACAGAGCAGGAAAAACAGTGACAGTTCTACTCCATCTGTAACTTGAAGAAAAAGCAAGCAGAAAACTAGGTAAAGAGGAGCCTTTATTTTTACTTATCTTGATAGAGAGAGGCTGGGACATTATCTGTTAGAGCACCTTTCTTTTAAATGTTTTTGGATTAATATAAATACTGAGAGGTAATTGGCATTTATATTAGCATTACTTTTGTGACAATAGTTATAGTCTCCCTCAATATATTTTTCTGCTACGTCTGGTGATGAAATTACCTGAAACACTATGTGCATATACATGTGTACAAATTGTACAAATTGGTATTATTCCTAGTAATGCCATATATTTTGATAGGATGCCTATACATTAGAATTTTCTTGTTGGTAGTAGTCAATCAGCCCTAGTTTCAACTTTTACTTTTTATATACAATGCTAAAATCCTCTAAAATGCCACCAGAACACCCAAAATAAGTTGTGTTGCCTGAATAGATGTCATGTTATGCTTTTTATATATATATATATGCTTATATATACACACAGATAATTTTATACTGGAAAGTAAAGGTTTAAAATCTTCAAGGCAGAACTGAAAAATACACATCATCTTATTCTGTCCTATCATAATCTTTCAAAATATTCCAAAATAAGCAATCTTCAGATATCAAAGTCACATTTGTCTGTTATTTTTCATGTTGCACAGCAGCAACTCAGCAATTCTTATAATAAAAACTACTGGACTTTTTGGGTTGTTTTGGCACCTGTTATAAAGGTTAGTCATGTCATATTCTGGAAAAAATAGGTTCGTATACCTGAATGCTTGTGAGAGAATAGAATTACTGTTTTCATTCCATCCTTCTGAAGGTACTGAACATATCCCTATTATCAGCAATTTCTGCTGTCTAACTTTCAAGATAGTTCTGAATCATATGGCTGATATGAAACCGTGAGTGGTTCATATGCCAGAGAGCTATACTGCCTTTTASATGGACCTCAACAAGCTGCAGAAATGGGTGAAGGAGAGCCTCATAAATTTCAGAAAAGGGAAATTCAAAGCCCTGGCCATGAGGAGGAATAACCCCATGCACAGGTATAGGCTGGGCTCTGACCAACTAGAAAACAACCTTACAGAAAAGGCCTTGGTGATAATGATGGATGACAAGTTGACCGTGCACAAGTCGGGCGCATCTGTGGAAACTTTCTCTCTGCTCACCATAGTGAGATCACACCTGTAGTGAATACAGTTCTTGCCTTCCCTGTACAAGAGAGACATGGACATACCCGAGTGAGGCCAAAAAAAGGGGCACAAAGATGACTAAGGAACTGGGGCATTTCTTATCTGAGGAGGGTCTAATAGAACTGGGACTGTTCAACCCAGAGAACAGAGGTTCCTGRGGAATCTTATCAATGTGTGTGAACAACTGAGGGGGGAGTAAGGAAGTTGAAGGTAGAGTCTTCTGTGTGATAACCAGTAGATTATCACACAGACAGGACATAGCCCTAAGCAACCTACTGTAGATGACCCCACTTGAAGTAGGGACCTTGGACTATGTTATCTCCAGAGCTCCCTTCCAACCGCAGCCATTTTAGGATTCTAAGATCAGAGGTGAAATAAGCAATTTCTAAGTGTTTTTCTAAGTGCTTTTTATTGCTGATTAAACAAATTACGACCAAGATTGAAGAAAGATTCTATTTCACTTTAAAGGTAAAGCACTCTTTATAAGAGAGTCAATACTTAAAGTGATGAATGCATTTAATCAATTTAAAATATAAGTTTCTTAAGTTGGAGCATTCAGATCTTTATAAAATTCCAAATAAATATGAATGTCTTTGGGATGGACCCCTGAATATCATCTAATTCAGCTTCCCACTTGAAACAAGATTGTGTAGCCAAGTCTTGAAAAAGGCTAAAGTTGGAGGATATACCACTTGTTTTGGTACTCATTCCAGTGTTGCACAACCCTCCTTATGATACAAATTTCTTAATCTATGGCCTTATTATAATATCTGGCACCACCAAGAAGAGTTTTAATCTTTGTAGTGCCCATTCTAGTGGGTGTTGGCTTTTAGCAGACTTCCCTCCTCTCAGTCTTCTCTTTGTAGAACAAAACCTGGAGAGCTTCTTCGTATCCTCCTCAAAGGCCAAATGCTCTTTGTACCTGACCATCTGATAGCAGGTTCACATTTAGAGGTTTCCTGAAACAAGGCCTTCTTTATTATATCACAACTAAGGACTGATTCCTTACTAAATGCATGAGAGGGAGAGATTTGTGTAATGTATCTTTTTCCATAATCTCCAGATCTTCTTACGTTTCTGTTGTTTTTTTGTTTTTTTTTTTTTTTTTAACTCAGAATAATCAGTCAGTTAATCATTAATTTAAGAATTATCTGCGGACTGGRAAAAGTAACTTTTATGTGCAGCAAAGAATTCTCTGACAAACTCTGACCAAGCCACCTCTGAACCACATTTGGTCTGTGCCAGAGCCAGCCAATGAATCTATAACTTGCTTGTCAGTTTTAACTGAGCTTATAAGAAAAGAACTCATGGTGAAAAAGGATGGTGGTGTAGATTCAGCACAATGTGGTAGGAAGTGAAGAGAAAGGAATGAAGGAGAAAAGGGTAGACAATGGAAAAGACACATCAAACAGTGCATATTAWAATGAAGAGAATCAGTATATTTTCAATGTGCTGCTGAGAGCTGAAAAGAGCCTATGGCAAAGAGTAAGCACATGTTGAAGCGCTTTCCTAAGGAGGGATTGGCATGTCACTGGKTAATAAAAACAAAGAATAATCACAGTCATACGGCCAGAAGGAYACTATGTTGTTCACCATAAGGAATCTGTGCATAACAGAATTTCCTCTGATTAAAACAGTATTTTGTAAACATCTCTAGAGACAGATAACCGTGTACCTGCAAACTCTAAGCCTTAATAAGTAAGGGGCTGTATGCAAAGAACACAGCTTGACATTTACCTACTCTGAAAAACAGAAAGATTCAAGGCAAGTAGTTTTTCATGACAGCATCAAAATTCCTTTATGCTTAGCCAGAAAAAAGAAATTAAATATCATTAAAAGGTCATAAGAACTTGACCAGTCTGAAAGTGAAAGGGAGCAGAATTCTGATAAAAAGCCTTGGAGAAAAATACATTATGATTCAATGTTCTATACAACTGGATCCTACTTGGGTAWCAGAGATTGATAACATCAAGGAAGCACAATTTGCAGTTCAGTTGAGGAAAAAAWATCTCTGTATAAAAAGTACAAAAGCAACCTATCAGGAAAGAYTATCTATCAAGCAAAGACAAATAGTGTCAGGAGAGCAAATGATCTAATGACTAGCTCATTTGTTGTCCATAAATTTGTCTACTTCCTTTTTGAACCAGAAAATACTCTGGGAGCAAATTTCAGATGTTCGCTACCTGGACTTCTCACCTATTAATTTTATCATTTGTCTCCAGGTTCCAAAAMTGCCAAAATTACTGAATAACACTCCCTCTGTCACCTTATGAAATGTCCTTATGGCTATGTAACATATACCTTTTCATGTTTTTCCTCTCCAAACAAGRACACCTTAGGCTTTCCTCTCTCTCCTTCTGAGATATATGCTCCATTTCCTTCATCAAGTTGTACGTATATTACCTAGGGTATATTTTCAATTATCTGTTATGTAGCTGTCTTTTCACCTTTTTCCCATGAACTCCATTTTCTGAGGTGCTTTCTGAATTTCTTCCCCAACAATGAAAGCTATTTCACATAACAAGATATAACACTATAGTCAGCCACTAGTATGGTTTAGTGCCATCCTAAAATTGGGACTTTTCTTTGTGCTGTCCCTTCTTCCTTCCCTGAGAAAGGCGAGCAAAGCCACACCAGCACTTGTCCTTGTGACTAGCCTTCATCCTGAAGTGACTCTATGACTCTAAATTTTGCTTCCTATACTTTAGCCAGTTTTCCTTCTGGAAGGGAGAGAGCCACTATGGACCAAAATCAAGGAACTGTTCATCTTCAGAAATGAAATACTTATGAAAGTTATGAATAAGCTACTTTAAATATAGCAGGACAGGCTGATCACTCTAGGTTGCATTTTATCATGCATAGGCTTACATGAGCTTGGAAAAGGCAAGGGAAATTCCAGTTAGCATTAGAAGAGCCACGATACAATATGTTTTTAAGTTTATTTATGCTTTATGAGGAAGAAAGAAACTTGGAGTAGGTCAGGTTACGGACTTAATTTAACAAAGACAATGTAAGCCACCATTCTCATAGCTGCTGTTCATATTTTTGAAATAGGGAAAAAGTGCATTATAGTGGCATAACTACTGAGAGGGCTGCTGAGTAAGGAGGGCACAAGTATTTCAATAACAAATCTAACAATTACTGCTGTAGTGTTTGGAGGAACTTGGAAAAAGCAACTTAAAGTACCACAGAAAGYATGTTGCTACAGTGCAACAGCATTAGTAAATGCTGTATCCTACTGTAAATGTGCTTAGATAAACTAAGGAATTAGTATTTCACATCAGTCAGCCTTCTTCATAGATTTTTGAWGGCAGGAGGTTCACCAAGATCGTGCAGCCCAGTGTGCCTGCCTGCACAGTATGCTATCTATTCTTTGTAAGAGAGAAGTCAGCTGTTAGAAGAAACTTCCCAGTATAATTCTTTCAGAATGTGACAAAGCTAGCTTTTCACTTTTTTATCTAGACATATCTTTCTTTTTTTCTTTTTTTTTTTTTTTTTTTTTTTCTGAAGTCTTACCCTGCAGGGTAGAGTTTTCAAATTTGAAGTAATTCTTGTAAATAATTTTGTAAGCACTTTCTATTTTTTTTGAGTAATTTTAAAGCATAGATGCCAAACATGGACAACAATGAGTATGCTTGCAGGATTCTTATTGCGCTAATAGGAGGAAGATAGCATAGTTTTTCCTAGATGCAGACTGAATAGTCTTCTGAATTTAGATTGGTATAACCAGGCAGCAATAATAACAGCATCATTTATGAGGTGACTTGACTTAACATAGGACAGTCTTGTGTGTATTGAAGTAAAACATCTAATTAAGAAAAATTGTCAATTGTGACAAGGAATGTTGCCTCAGTAAATGTGAAGTACGTGGGAAAACCTGTGCAACTGAAGCTCCTAGTACTGCAAGAGCATGGTTTCTGATAGTACTGGTAGCAGAATAAACACAGTTGTAAACTTGTTCTGTAACAATATCTAGTTATATAGGAAAGAGCTATATCATGCCTATGCCATTCAATTATCTCCACTAGATAAAGACAATGCTAATGAAAATTAGAAAAAAAAACAAAACAAAACATTGTTTTAATTATTACATGTAGGAAGTCTTCCTTGGTTATTGCTTGGAAGAGAAAATTTCTGAATATTTTAATGAAATATCTAAGATAAAATTTCCTTAAGATAATGAAAATTAAAATAATATAATACGTATACTCTTGCAATACTCTTACAATAATTATTAGGATTACTGAGCTAATTACCTGGGTAATCTCATTGGTTATTTTTGGAATTGGTAAAATATAATCCTGACACATAAAATTCAGACTTTGATTTATGGGACTTTTGTGATGCACCTGTACTAGATGACAAGGCTTATCAAGCTTCCGATCCACCTCCTGACAGTGCAGAAATGTTCCCTCCTGTTTATCCCTAAAACTTTTTACAATTTGGGGTCAAATTTCTGCCATTTATTCAAAACTGTTGCAGAGTCAAATAMATTTCAGTCTTGAGAAATGAATTCTCTCATCCTTAGGCTACAGTTTCACATCTTTCACTCATTACACCTACCTATAACCCAACATAGAACACTAAATAATCCTGTTTGTTTATTCAACTTCTTTACTGGCAGGATGTCTTCACATGCCTTCTTTGTTCCCGGTGCAATATGCTCTCTGATTTTTCATTATTATGAATGTCAAGGAAATTTGAATGCAATGTTGAAAGCAAACGCTGAATGTTTCTCTCATACCTCTGTCATTATTCTGGCTGACAAAATTGCACAAGACAAGGAGGAATCAGTAAAGCAAAAGCAAAGCAAGCAAAGCTGTTTATTCCAGTAATCTTTGTCCTTTCATAACCGTGCCTCATCTCTCATTAGCTGTTACATTTGTTCACATGTTTCATATCTTCTTGATTGGTCATCACACCTGCTCCTCAAATCCCAGACCACATTCTTGTTTTCCATTCAGCTATGAAGGTTCACATCTTGTTTTCCCATCACTGTTACAGAAACATTCTTCTCAGGGACATAGCTCTATGCCGCAAGATCACCCAGATTGCCAGCAGTCCACAGTGTATCCACACGCCACTTCACCTATTTCTTTTGTTTCCGCTAACATCTACTCTATAGATGTGTGGAAAGGTTTCTATAGATACATATGCACATACACACCAACACACATCCCCCTACATAGAAGCATATTCCTAGTTGTGATATTTTCATTTCTCTCAAAGGATTTGAATTGTGCAATCTGAAAAGTCTATATCTTTGCACTTTTTCAAAAGGGCATAGGAGCAGTTAWCTATTATTTTAACTGTCTCCCTTTTTCTTTAATAATGAAAAGGTGCTTTACTCTGAAATTGCATTGGTTCACTTTGAAAGAGAGATTACAGTTTTCACAGTTATCCATGCTAATCTACATCTCTGAGTGCCATTTTAATTCTTTGTATTATATTCAGTCTGTCAGATTTTTTACTATCTGACATGCCGTTGACCTCAGGATATAAACTGTTGGTTTAATTTGTTATACAGTGATAACCTTGAATTATTTTACTGCTGATGAAAATGACTCAACATTCTCTTAAACCAGTCATTACTGGCAAATACTGATTCTTTATATTTTTAAATTGATCTCTGTGCAAAATWTACTTTGAAAAACAAAGAAATGCCTAACTTTTACAAAGTGCTTTCCTGTTACCTGACACTGATAAGGTAGTGATAATCCAATAAGGCAGATAATCCAATAACTCCTGAAGTCAAGATAGGAAAATATAATCTCTATTTTTCAAATGAAGAACCTGCCAAAAGCTGAGGGGAATCAGGACATGCCAAGGCTATAGGATAAGAAAAGGACACAGCTAATGCTTCAACATTCCCATACCTGTTCTATTCTAAAATTATAAATGTAGACTATCCCACAGAGGTAGCAGCCAGGATAATAAGATATATTCTGCTCAAGGAGAAAGCATAATATCCACAAGATGTGATGTCAGTAAATTACTACATCAGTCTGTGCAGTTATTCATGGAATGGGCAGAGGAGGAGGAGAAGGGTCATTTTCTTTTTATTAGCATACAGTTGAAGTCAAGAGGGTTTTTTCACTGTCTGYTTAGCTACTTTACAGACTTCATATCAGAGGGATATTTGTCTCATGATTTTTCTCTCCCTCTTCATTCATATTCACAGATTTTGCATTCTTTTGTTATACTTCTTAAATGTGAATCTAAGTGCTGTTGAAAGGTATGAGACTCAAAATACCAGAGCATAATCTTTTGCATTTATATGTAGACTAGATAYGGCACAGCTTTTTCAAAGGCAGGCTTTGAAACGTAACACATTGTTATGTGCTTAAAAGTGGCCTAGATCAAGAAGTGAAATAATGATCAAAAGACAGGAGGACTGGACACCCCATGAGTACTACACAGCAAAACTGTTGAAGCAGAATTGCCAATTAATGTTATTTAATATTCAGTTTCTTCTCAGATCAGCAAGGACATACTACTAAGGTTTATTTTCCCCATAAATACTTTTGTTATAAAGTATTAGCTTTTTCAGAAAGATATGAAGTAGCAAAATTTAATTGAAGTGTCTAGAGTGTCAAATTCTGAAAACTGTACCTGTACACAGAAATTGCTTCTGTTGCTGATTTATTACTGAGGCGTATGATATCGCTCTGAGTTTCTCATTAAAGACTCATCTATGGGYGTCAACAAGACTTCTTGCTTTGTCTGTGCTATTCAGTGAGCTCTTGACTTCTTATATCAGGGTGTACATAAAAAGAAAAAAGAAAATGTTAAATATCTATACTGTGATGATCTATAAAGGGAATCAGAGTTACYTACAATCTGTGTGCAGATAGGATCACTAAAACTGCACAATTGTTGCTTTCTTTTTCTTTCTTTTTTGTACAATTTTTTTTTTTTTTCATGAATATAGTATATAATCATTCACAGGCTTACTGTGAATCTCAAATGAATGTATCATGCATAATTTCCTATTATTGACTAAAGATAATTTGTCTTCTTCCAAAGCATGGCATRCATATACATTTGCATTCTGTAATTGTGGATATCTCCTCCTCCTGATAAAAATTACTATTGTAGCCCTGAAGCATTTTTCTTCATAGGTAGGAATAACAATTTAATCCCTTTACATATGTGTCAATGAAAACAGAATTTGGCCTGAGCAGAACCCATCTTGTTTAAATTAGATGTGAAGATGTGAAGCATTTGGTTTTCACCACTGGATATTGAACATAGTTTTTATAGGATTGCATAAAACAAACTGAAGTGAATTAATGATATTATAAGAACTACAAAATGAATGACATGGCATCACTGAATGCCTTTTTGTTAAAATTCTTGTGCACTTGTCACAATATTTCTGTTAAGGTCGCCAACACTAGAAGGTTTTTGCCCATGATGAACTAGTGGTGGTGGTAAATAAGTGYAACATGGCATTTTATTTTTGCTTAAGAGATAAATTTATGAAAGACATCATCCATACCAAAGCCAAGTAGAATCTGCAGTGTGTGGTACAAAACACTTTGCTATAACTGACATGTTTTATCTATGTAATTAGAGGCATGAGGTTCTGAATTAATTATTCCATTTAAACAGTATAAAGGATCAAAGAATACAGCAAAATTCAGAATTGCACTTAGCATTAATAGCAAAAGCCACTCTGTATTTGAATCTTAATTCTTTTAAGCAAATACTTTGGTTAGAAATTACTTTGGTAGGTGCRTAATTCATCTGCTCTGACCTTGAATTTCATTTTTAAGAAATACAACTAAGAATAAATCAAATTAAATGCAAAAAAAGAAGAAAGTGTAAATTATAATATTAGTTGCTATAATAACAGCAATAATGATAACAAGCTTCACCATAGTAATTATGATAATATTGATAACAACAGCAAAAACAATAATGATTGAGCCAAAAGAGTAAAGAATTCTTTATACTTATTSATTTGGCTGGCATAATAAATCCCTGAATTATCCTACTTACATCAGTGCAAGTTTATCTATTCTAAAATACTGTTATAGAAAGAATGATTTAAATGAATTCCAGTTTGCCTTCTAAAACATTGGTGAATATATATACACTTAGATGATGCATGGAAAAAAAAAAAGAAGCTATATATAGGCTTAACTTTGCATTCCTTACCATTGCAAGTTTAATTTATTCAGTGTGTCTAATGATTGTCTAGTATTTGAAGAAATCACACTTCTCTAGGAAGATTTTTTTTGAGGGGTCACAAATTCTTTCCCTGATCTACTCTTCTTTCCCCCAGCACTTGGAATTATCATTGAGTTCTGCTGAACAAAAGGGTCTGATGAAGGACCCTATAACWTATATTGAACTCAATTTCTCCTAGCCTCTCAGACTTATTTTGTTTATTCTGGTCATGCTTTGCACTCCTCAGATGGATTTCCCCTAATGATTTTAAATGCAGTACTTTTACTTTCCTGGTTTCATCAAAATGGCTCATGTTTGCTTTATCTCTTGCTATTTTCTTTCAAGGTGGCACTGGACTTTTTTTAAGATAAAAACTGTTACAGTTAAGACCTACTTAAAAGTTTTTTGCTGATATAGTCCTAACTACCACAGAGTCTCACAGGCGGACTGATCCCCTTTCAAGAGCCTGAAACAYTGGAGATGCTGATGAATTTGGCCATGCAGCTGAAATGCTTGTTTTCAACTCATTCTTTAGAACTAATGGCATGCACAGCATGGACATGGACTGATATTTTCTCTGAGTATGCCAAGAGCTGCATTAGGCAGATAAGCCTTATAAAAGAAAAAATAAAGCCTCTCTATCAACCTAAAGAATTTTCATTGCACACACTGTATTGTCTCTGTGAAGTCAGTGCAATTGCTACTGCCTTGAGAGCAATTAACATACACAATGCTCATCTTTCTTCTCTGCTTCCCTCTTTATCTGGGAATTCAATTAGCCAATTTTAGTGATTCATAGGCAAGTTCATCTAAATCTACTTTACTACTGTGTTAGTCTCAAAGGAAATGTCATAAAGGAGATGACATCATTTTGGTCATTTTATAAAAATCCTTATTCCTACGTAGACATACCWAGGACATCTGCTGAACTGAAGCTGATTCTGTAGTGTTTAAATATGGATGCAYTGATTCCAGACTTTGTAACAGATTAGGAGCTCACACTTATTCTTCASTCATCATGATACAGACCAGGGTCAAGTGCTTATTAGGACATGTTAACTTAGAGACCTGTGGTGGTGTGAGCATGTCCTAGGATTAAGAGATGAGTGGTCCTTTATTTAAACATTGAATATTCACCGTTTTAAGGATATCCAGTGTAAAAAATAGGTAAAAAAGATTCTTGAGAACCAAGTGCAGTTTTAGATTTCATATTTTTCTAGTCCTGCATCACATTGCAGGATAGAACAGATAAAAATAAAAGAAGAATTCTACTCTGCCTGGAAAASTTTTAACTGTAATGTCCCAAAATACAATTTATCTCCTTTGTTGCTTTTCAGGTTATTTATTTTGAACAACCATTGCCATAAATCTAATTAGTCTTACTTGGAAAGTGGAAAATACAATGGCAATGGTCCATGTGTATAATCAAAATGTTCTTTCAGGAAAAATAAAAGACAGGTAAAGCATCTCRAAGGGTTTTATGAAGAGAAAATATTTACAACCATTTATAAAAGCAAACACTGGAAAGTATGGGTCTATGACTTTATAGCACTATGTTAGTAAGTACATAAGTACTATATACCATTTTCTTACTGTAATTAAGATTTTTGTGGTGTAATAATTTCTAAAATCGACTTGGATGAGCATGTCATAAGAAAAGACGGTTTAGCACCTTCTCCCCYGAGTTCATCAGCAACACCAGCTCCTAATAGCTTTGTTCTAATGGAAGTCCCAGCTCCATTCTACAAGTACTTCCCAGCTAGTAATAAGTTTTCAGAAGAAAGCAATTTGTTTCATCATAACTTCAATTATAGTTCAGTTTCCAAGACCTTTCATGTRAGTAATAAAAAATATGACCCTGTTGAAGTCATTAATGATGAATGTGTGGCATTTTCCAAATAAATGTTGGTGGTGATCTTACTTTCAATAATAGTTTTTGACAAAAAATCCATTCTATCAAGAGCTGTGAAACATATGAAGAATAAAGTATGACTTATTATTTTGAAAACTCTTATTCTGAAACCTTAGAATCATAGAAAGTATTGTAACTATTTTAACGCTAACAAAATAAAACACAGTCCAGTCCACGTATGCCAGTGTGCCCATGTTCTGTCTCTGGGTTTCGACACGCAAGATATGTAGGAAACACATCAATATTTACACTGAACTTGCGAGTGTCTTGTAAATCATGCTGGTGTTTTACTGCAAAGTCACTTTGCTTTCATCCTGACAGTTTCAGGAAAAATGACTGTTGGGTAGTCCCTGCACGTTTTGGGAGAACAAAGAAAAGGCATGAGCAACTCCAAGTCCTCACTGAAACTCCTCAAACTAGAAAGAAGAATGAATTTAAGCAAGTATTTAAGCAATGGTAGCAAGTTCAAGGCATTTGTAAACTGGGGTCTAGATTGTTAGCAATGTTAACAGGACTCTTCAAAGAATCTGAGGGTGTGGGCTATATTTAAGATTTATTTCTGATAATATTTTTTCCTCTAAAGGAATAATTCTAAAAAGAGTCAGACTTCCTGACTTCGGATATAATAGAAATAAGGTGGACCTCTTTCGCCTTATTTTAATGTTCATACACTGAAAAAAAGAGATCAAATCCACAAGTTGGAGAATGTGCAGAACTTCTCTTTCAGTATTAGAGCTTGTACAAATTGTAATTTTTTGAGGGAGGAGAGGGGAGAGGAAAAAGAGGTGTTCTCTGTCCCTCCTCTGCCCCAAAAGCTAGTAGTAGTCTTATGCTTAAATTCAAAATAATACGATTGAACCAAGAGGAATGATTAAATAACTAAGATTAAAACCAATTCTAAAAATTGAATACATCAAAATTTTCACAGGRTGATRCAATACTGAGGTGTAAAAATGGTTRTATATTGGGCTAAAGTGGTTTAAAAAACTGGTTTAAGGAAGTTTAGGAGGTAAAAATACAGCATAAGCTCTTTTGGCATTCAGTTCAAATGAGGCCTCAGTTTGGCAGTGTGATAAGGCAGGCTTGAGGACTCCTGTAGTGGATCAGAAATGTTGCAAGCACAATGAAATCGCTCGGTGGCCAACAGGTCTGTTTCTACAGTCAAGCTTTCTGCTTTGGCAGGTAACATCTTTCCACAATAATTAATTTTCATCAGATCAAGTTTCATATACCTTTCTACTTCTTTCCTAAACTTTAATACATATGCTTTACTTTGCACAAATGCTATCATGTGCCACACTTGTTTGATATCCCATTGGCTCTGCTGTAGAATCACCCAGTAGGGCTCAGATCCCACTTAATGATTTTGGTAAGGTGGAGTTGGTGGCAAAAAGTACAATGAATGACAGGAAGAAAGATATTGTTGCCTCTGTAGCCTTGCTTCCTGCTTTCACATTACATTGCTTCATTCAGTCTCTTTACCGTTACTCATTTTATCATTTCTTACGATTTTGTTATTTTTCTCATTTTTCTAGATAATATACAACATCAATATATGACAACCTGAATAATGACAACCTCCACACTTGTATCAATCATTCTGAGCTTTAATTTTGCCCAGCATTTGTATGATTAATTTTATTTGAACAATGTTTATTATTGTAAAATAAACATGTCAGTAAAATGGACCAAASACCCTGTACTCCTTTGTTAGTCTGCCATGGTAAATACCCAGCTGAGCAGTACTATGGATCTATTTGTCACCCTTGGATCCACAGAATCTGCAAAAAAATGATCCACTCTAGCCTGTCCATGCACATTAGCCATTTGTCTGAAGTTTTGGAGGGATATATTTCAAAACAGAGATTCATTAATTGGGTAGAGAAGGGTATTAGGTGTTCTAAAGCCTCAAAGGCTTTACAACTTAGCCTTAGTCTTTCAGATCCAATCATTTATTTTGTGGCTGCAGTGTTCCTTGGTCAGTCAAAATCAAGACTCCTCATATAATCTCTCAATTGTTAGAATAATTGTTGTAAATTTACCAGAGGACAGATGTTAGTATGCACCTCTAATAATAATAGAAATATCCAAGTCTGAAAACTGAAACAGATGGCCATTAGACTGTGTGCCACAGTTGCCCTTCATTTACTAATGTCGTTTCAGTCTATGAATAATATAAGAATTGTGCTAGCAAAGTACTGCACTAAAACTGAAATACCATGACAACCACTAGATTCTGTCTCTGCTGTTTCCCTGGCCACAAAATCTAAGAATTCTGCAGATATTGTTTTCCTCTTGCATCCCATGACATTTTTATTCTTTTCAGAATGAAATAATTTATCTTTTTTTTTTTTTGAGAAGACTTTCTTTTCTTGTCTCTTGTTTGAGATTATATTATAATTATTAATATATTATAGGTATATATATTGGTGTGCTATATTGCTTATGCTAAATTCACATTTTTTATTTTAATTGTCTCCTTCAGGGAGGATTCTTTTTTCAAATAACACATGATGAAATATTTGAGAGAAAGAAATTGTGACCTCTGCATAAGCATGTTTATTATATGTACAATTCTAAATACCAAACTGATTTGCAAAAAATCAGTTTGAAAATCCAGTCCTGCTCTTTTCTTTAACACCATGCTTCAAGGTCCTGAGGGGTTAATGTTATTCTGGTGCTGGTGTTAGACCTCCAGTGATCCATTTAAGAAAYTTTAGGTATGCCCTCACACCTAATATACATCTATTTCCCAGCTCAGATTTAAAGCTCTTTTAAAGAGTGCAGGGTCCTGATAACTGATRGCTCAAAGGAAGTGCTTTGGGAAATGACAGGTCTATTACAAGAGGTTAGGATATGGACAGTTTGGAGGATCATGAAATTCAACAATAGGAAATGCAAAGTCATTCACCTAGGGAGGAATAATCCCATGCATCAATACAGTCTGGAAGATAGTAATCTGGGAAGCAACGCTCCAGAAAAAACTCTTGGATTTTTTTAGACAATTTATTTGCCGTCAGACAGCTATGTGCCTTTGTATCAAAGAAGGTCAACAGCATCTTGAGCATGTTAGAAAGACTGTTGCTATCAGATCAYGGGAGGTCTCCTTCTAAGCACTGGTGAGATCACCTTTGTTGTGCTGAATACTACTCCAGGCTCCTCAGTGTAAGATAAGGATGTATATAAGAAAGTTCAGCAAAGGACCAAAAATGACTGGAAGAAAAGCTGAGAACTGAGACTGCTCAAGCTGGAGAAAGAAACTTTGGGGRGAGGATCTTATGTTTATAAACATCTGATAGGGAGAATAAAAAATACAAAGYCTGTATCTTCTCTGTGGTATCTCGTGACAGATTGAGGGGCGATGTGCACAAATTGAAACACTGAACATTTAAATTAATCATAAATATATACATATTTACTGTGAGGGGGTCAAAAACTGAAAAAGATTGCCCAGAGAAGCTGTAGAGTCTCCATCCATCCAGATATTTAAAACTCMACTGGGCATGACCCTCAGCAACCAACTGTGGGTAACCTTGCTGTGAACAGAGGTTTGGACTATATAATCTCCAGAGATCCCTTTCAAACCYAGTAATTCTGYRATTCTGTGAACTGCAGAAGGATGCCTGAGTATCTGGCAAAAGCTCTGATCCCTGTTACGAGAAGGAGAGAGACAATATTATGCGATCTTCTTCAACATCTTGTGTTCAAGAAGTTCTTTAACTTTGAGAAAGACACGATGTTGTTTTCCCTTTTGTTTTTACATTTTCTCCTTTACCTAAGAGGATATTTTTTCTCCTCTAGACAAATTTAAGGAAGGAGTGCATAGATCAAGCTGCAGAGACAGAAAACAGAAAAAAAAAAAAAAACAACATACTACTGGACCCAAAGAAAGCGACCCTTTTCTTCTAAGAATAGTGTAAATCTTCTAGTTACCTTGACAGATTGAATTAACTTATCAAATAACACTGCAATATTAACATCTTTTCTGAACCAGTTTTCATTCTGAACCAGACAACAGGGCACAAGGACACWGTCTATAATAATAAGTTTAAAAATATAGCCCAATAACCTGAGTCTTTACTCTAAAAATTTTATGGGGTGTTATGCATAACATATTTCCATTTTTAAATGTCCACTACAAGATGTCAGAAGTGTTCTCTGTTGAGTTGTKTAATACTTTTCAGTTCTAAAATGTTCTTATAAAGAATGCTTCTTTTCCCCWACATCCAGCTTTACCGGTGTCTAAGATAACTCTGCTGTCTTGCTTTCATTGCCCTGGCTTATTCGGAGATACAGTAAAAACAGACAGTTAGTATCATAAATAATATTTCTACCTGATTGGAATCATAATTTTTGTTGCAATTCTATGCCCATCCCCRTTGGAAAAGAGTTTATTTTCTAAATTTTTGTCCAGTGCAACGGATCTCAAGAAAGCATTAACGCCTCTATTGTTTTACTCAGTCACATTCAGCTTTGAACCACATTTTTAACTAGAGTTCAAAAGATCAGTGCACTATCTGCATAGAGAAACTGTCTAACATTCTGTAGAGAACCATGTAAACACAAAGGCATAATTCTCCATATGAATTCGTTGCTTCATCATAATTCTGTTTCAAATGTAACTTAATCAGAAATTTTGTCAACATTTTTATGCCCATTGCTATACCAGTCATATTTCTACAGTACATTTCTCTGTATTTACAAGTATCCATAGTTTATCCYTTGAACAACAATACAGTCTTTCTAKCTGAGCTTGGATAATTGCTTATCTAAAGATATCTCATTTTATATGAGAGAGAYTGGCCTGTCTAAACTGTAATACGCTTAAGGAAATGTCTTAGGCTTGGTGTTTGCAAAGCTTCTGTTTTAGTGCCATAGTAGAAATAACTCTGAAAGGAAAATGACAGTAACTGCACGTTATGATGAAACAGGAAATTAAATCCATATATAATTAAAAATCAAAGAAAAGTTTTTTSTGTGTTCCAGTATATATTACTTTTGAGGCCTCAGAATAGAGTAAMAACAGACACAGGTGCAAATGTTCAGAACTGGTTTCTTCRTAGCTTCCCTGAASTTTTCTGTCCTTCMAGAACTCTAAYAAGAAAACAACTCTCACAATTCTTTTTCTTTTTTTACTATACCACAAATTCACAGTAACCTTGAAGCATCTCTTTTCATTTTATGCAATTAAATSCTGTTCAAGAAAGAAATCATAAGTTTGATTTTGCTGTAGGGGAACATTTTTTAATATTTCCAAGCCCTAACATTTGTTTCAAGATATAGAGGATATCTCTTTTTATTTCGAGAAGGATAAAGGTACAACATATTTAMAAAATTAGTTGAAACTTCTTACATAATATAAATATAATCCTCCCTATAATAAATATTATAGTTTTATGAACAGAATTCMTTTTGATTAAAGGTATAACAATACAGAAATACCAAYTGGAATGTCAATAGTTGTAGTATGCTACTTCATAKTCATAYTACATTTCACAAAGCTGTGTTTTGTTGCCATAAGCAACAAAACCATAAGCATCTATAGTGTTTGAATAAAAAAAGGTACAGCATTCAGTCCAGTTCTCTGAACCTCTTCCTTGTGGACTCAGCTTGTGAACAGTTTTCAAACACAAGTCATTTGAATCTCAGTTACTTGAATCTGCATTTGGATGTTTAAAAAGCTTAAATCCAGCATCTTTGTGACCCATTGGAAGCAGTGCAAATATATATTTTGTAACGTTATTTTTAGTTTCCATGTGAGAAACATTGACGACTACTCAATGTTAGCTTTCACATTGATACCTTGTTCACYCCAATAATACAAAATGCTATGAATTTCATTAAACTTCGAAAGTGTGTTCTAGAAATTTTGGACTGTATAGTGAGAAATTATATTTGTTTCTATACTTCTGCTTGAAGCCTAATTTTGACGTTAGATACAAAGAACTACAAGAAGAAATGTGTAGACACTTAAGACTAGACAAAGCAAGTCATGTTTGAGGATGGTTACATGCTAAACTATTCACAGAAAATGCTAACTAGCCACAACAGGGAAAGATCAAGGTAAAGACCTCTGAAGCAACAGCCAATTGTACAGTGTACCCTTGCAACAATGAAAATTACACAGAGTTGCATCAATTGGCGAGTCTAAGGATATGATCCTTCTGCTCTATTCATCACCTGCAGGACTGCAGTTGAAATACTGTGTGCAGTTTTGTGTGCTTGCACACAAGGTAGACATCATCATAGAAGACCTCCAGCAGAGGTCACAAATATGGTCAGGGGAGCACATAACTTGTGAGAAGAGGCTGAGGGAGCTTGTTTTGTGCAGTCCAAAGAGGAGATGGCTGTTGGGGAACACTGTTGCTCCTTACAGCAGCCCAAGAATAGATTACAGAGAAGACAAAGCCAAACCCTCCTAGGAAATTAACAGTTGCAGGTCAAGAAAGAGCGGACACGAAGTGTAATGTAAGAAACTCTGGTGTAATATTAAAAGTGAAGTTTCACACTTAGAGTGCTCAAGCATTGGCGAATGTTTCTCAGAGACATTGCGGAATCTCCTATCTTAGAGATATTCAAAGCTCAACTTGATCAGTCTGATCTAAATTTGAAGTTCAGTCTAACTTGGAAGCTGGACATGTTTTGAGTGGGGGCTTGGACAAGGTGTTCTCCAGAGATTCTCTACAGCCTAAATTATTCTATTATTCTTTGGAAAATTTTGAAGTCAGATTTTGACATCTGAAGAGTTCATAGAGGCAAGCAGCCTGAAATATAGGGCAACTGAAGCAGAGTTGAGTATTAAACTACATTAGAGCTCTTACTGATATTAGAAAAAGTAGTGTGAGGTAGATAAAGAAATATGGACTATTTCTGAGTATTGTCTGCATTTTTTGTAGATAAAATAATAAATCAATATTACAAAGATTTTTTGGTGGAATTGTGGCTAACAATAAAATAGATTCCTTGCCAGCTCTGGCAAGGTTATGATAGTTAAAGATCTATATTTTTTTGTGCTAAAACAGAGATTTATCKATATGCCCTTATCCAGCTCTGAGTATTATGTTTGCACTCTGTCAGTATGATTTATAAATGATTGATTATAGCTGTGGCTATCTTATGGAAAGAAGTATTTCCTGAGCAACATGTCATCTAATCACATTTGTGCTTTGTGTGTGTGCTTTGTGTGTACTCTGTGTAATGAGCAATCTTACAGGACATGAAGGTAGATTCCAGAGATGTTTGCATGAGTACTTTTGGATCATCTATGAATGTAACTATAGTGACAGAAAAAAAGGATGAGACCAGTTCATTTCCACTTTCTTTTTTTTTTCTTTTCCCTTTTTATCATATCTGAAGCACAAAGATGTATCAAACATAGAGATTGCTAGTACAATGCTAACTGGTCTTGCAGATGAATGGCATAGCTAAGGTCAGAAGCCAAAGCAGGGAGCCTCAAAGAGCAGGACAGGCAACTTCTTTAAATGACTAAGAAAAGTTCTTCAGTGGAGCTGTGGAGCCTGGTCTTTCTCTGATATACGTTTACTTCATGTTGTTGAAGGAGCCCATGAACATGAAAAAGCATTCACAGAATGCCAGTCATTTACTGCAAAAGTGAACGAACAGTGGAAATATGAAACACTTGGATGTAATAAGCATGTTCAGATCTGGGGTGTTATAAGGTATTTTGTATATAGAGCAAGTGGATTCACCTCTGAGCTGGGAAGTATTCTCCAACCCCTTTTTGCTCTAAGCCTCAGTGAGGAGGCCTGTCTAATCGTAATCTCAAACCTTTTCTAGTGGCCACTCTTCCACCCTCCTCAACTAAACATATCTGAAGACATCACTATTTTTGCACCTGTAAAGGCCTTAGCCATTTCAGTGGAGTTCTCTGGATGAAATGAAATCTATTTATGATRTAAGCAAAATTTACATTTGTGGGGATTTTTTTTTCCATTTTCCCTGAGGAAATATCTGTTTAAAAATACCGTATCTGGTTGCTGAAAAAGCTAGTGAAAGAGACTTTGTGAAGGCATTTCTCAGCAATTTTATGAACAGGGTTTTATTTGTCAATATCCAAGAAATACTTTAATGTTACTCTGTTTGATTCAGAGAGCTGACAGCAGTAGTTTATCTTTTATTTACACCAATAGTATGGCATCAGCATCAGCTATTATCCATTGCTGAAAGCAATAACATAATATTTACGTTCCATGCTATGGAATATTCTTCCAATTGCCAAGGAAATAAAGTAGAAAAATGGAATTAAGTTTTCTAAATAATTTAACCAATTCTACAACTGTAAGTTCCATAGAATATTTTTTTTCTCTGTGTATAATATAAATGACAGGGACATATGTTCACATGATTAACACTGAAGGGTGATATATTTACCTTCAAGCTGACAAATCATTTCCCATCATATTTATTACCCKGCAAAGGAAATGTGGACTTTGACCCCTATTCTGTAGAATCCAGCCTAAACAGCCACCTGAGAAAATTTCAACACTTTTGGCAGTTGCATTTGGGTGAGYGAGATATAATCGAGTAGTGTTGCTGAAGAGGTGCCTGAGGCACCTCTTCTGATGCCTTAGGTTTTCCAGTTATTATGGACATAGGTCAGGGATACAGGGCAGACTTTTACAGTGACATTTTTATTTCCTCTCCCTGGTTGTGTGAGCAGATGATTGCAGGCAGTAAACAGCTTGATACTCCATATGCCTCCCCTTTCTTTTTTTCTGTAGTTGCCTCCAAGTTTGGTTTTACTTTCAGAGTCACCCTGAGCTTCACTTCACTTTGCACACACCTGTCTTTTTCTTCACCACTCAGTAGAAATATTGTGCAATGAAACAGTGCACAGCTTTCAGAGGTCAGTTCATGCAAAATCAATACATTTCTCTACCAGTGCAGATCTCTTCTTCATAGCAATTGAGGAGGGGAAGACCCTCTTTCAAAAAATGTCTGAACCGAGGACAGGAAAGGAAGTAGGTTGAAGATGTGAAGGAGTGAAGAAGGCTGAGTTAGTGTGAGCTTATGAGTTGATGGAAAAGACAGTAGCTGGCAAAAAAACCCCACAACAAATAAGGAGAAAAGGAAAGAGCAAGAAAAAATCGGGGCAGGGGAAGAGAAAAATTGTCAAAAAAMCAGGCAACTGGATGGTCAGTATGATATAGGCAACATTAGAAAAATAGCATCAAATTCCAGAAGAACTCGAGGATTTTGCCTCACTGAATGAAAATTTGGTTGTCAGTGTACAGGCCCTTGAAAATGTCAGCAAATTGATAAAATAGCTATGAAATATAACTTAGGGTGCCATTTTTCATGGTTTAAACATGTTCAGTCTTGAATTGCTGAGAACTAAGAAAATTTGGGACTTTTTAATATAAATGTAAATGAGCACTTTTTTTTTTTTTACAGCAAAGTCTATGTGTATGTGACAAAAGAGTTGCTGACTACTTCATTAAAATTGATACAGGAAGGTGCTAGGACACTACTGCTSAGATGACAATAAAAGTCCAATACAGACTGCTTTACAGGAAAGGATTTTCTTGTAAAGAAGCCAAACAGTTGGCTTTATAAAGCAAGGAAACAATCRCCTTTGGTCTCAAATTCAGATCCTRCTGAAGAAATTGCCAAGAATTAAGCTGATAAAAACACCCTTACGCAAACTAGTTGGATGAGAAAAGCAGTGCTAACTCTGCCTAGAGAAAYAGAGATGTCCCTACTCCATCAGTAGTTCCTGGCCCCTGTGGTGGCCACACACSAGGCCAAGAGTTGCCCTGATTGATATTTTATTTGTCAGCAAAACAGCAAAGAACTGATATGGTTTTAAATGGAAAATTATCCTGATGTTCTTTCAGCAGTGCTCACTGAGCTGGCCGTTGGTGAAGAAGTGAATTTATTCCATGAMAGTTTGGAAATCTGTGTCTGTCTATCTGGTGGCCACACGCTGCCGCCGCACGCGGGGGCTCCCTACCTGCCGTGGCACGTCAGGCCTGGGCTCACTCTGTGCGGAGCGGTGACTGGGGCGGTGAGGAATGGTCTGCACAGGCAAAGGCAGTGTTATCCRCCTCGCTCTGCGCTGAAATTCCTGAAATATGAGGCTCAGTGCTTATGTTTATAAACTACACCATCCCTCTCCAGGTCAGGTGTTCCGCAGTCCTTCAGGCACTGAGAGGTACCTCACCTGGCGATATGTAAAATCGGTGTGTTTGGATCTGCATACCGGTACTTTACATGCTGGCTTTGTTGAGGTGTTTTGCTCCAAGCAGTCCTTAAAAACAAGAATAATCTTTAGCTCAACATTCAGAATCATTTTGCTAATTCTGTCACAAAATATCTTGCTTTCCTTTTTTTTCTTACTAGTGACATTGCTCTTTCAGATACAACTATCTATGAACATTTCAATCCCTTAGGAAAACTGGAATCAGCACAGCAGAACTTAGAGCCTTTAACAGATGATTAGAGCCTTCTCAACAAGAGCTGAAGGCCCAGTGAGATACTTTAATAACTAAAATATTGTGTTATACTTCAAACATGACCACAATCTATACAACCTAATCTCCACTATTATTATAACAATGCAGTTAATCAAGATGGACAAGTACAATAAAATCTTATACTGGCATGGAATTTGAATGCTAGATAATATGTCCTTGAAATATTAAGGTTCAGTTCTTTCATCAGAAGGAAATGCATTTTTTTCCAATATATACTCATTCTAAAACTGAACCACTTCTGACTTTCTTCTGAGCCAGAATTCTACTAGAAACAGATCATAAAATACAATGTTGATTCCATGGAAAAGGATAACTTCCAAATTTCCTTTAGAGAGAGGAACATACAGTGATGCTTAAAAACTAGGGCAGTGATGAAAAATTGCTCTTGAAAGTGTTGCAATCATTGCTGAAAGATCAGTGATGAGTTCATGATATTTTCTTTGTTGTTCACTGGTACTGTTTCCAGATAGAGCAATAAGCAGATATTTGAGCAAAAGAAGTTCCTGAAGTCAAAGACAAAAAAAATCAGGCATTTTTTCTCTTGAGCTTTCTCTTCACAGATAAACTTTAGTGAACATATTTGCTAGGATTAATATAAGTGAATAATTTGGCAATACTGCCTTTAAATATTGCAAAACATAATGAAGGAAAAAATACTTGGATGTTGTGACAGGCTTCCCAGTAAACCTAACTCAAAATTTCGTATAAGTGCAGGCAAAACACTGTAGCACTAAGGTTAAAAGGACAGGACCAGGTCACAGCTSCAAGATTCGAGTCCCAGCATGACCATAGACCATGGAAAGAAGTGGAGCTCGTATGTCAGGTGATTCAGATTTGCTGCAGCTTGAGCACCATAGGCAGACACTGGAGCTGTCAGGAAGGATGCTGCTCCTTTCACACATGTGAGTCTTCCCTCCCCAGTGCAGGAACTAATTTGGCTTTCTCAGTTGTGCTGTAGATGAAATACACTAGGTACTAGTAAAGCACTCTGGGTACTTCACAGCTACTTATAAATATTTTKCTGCCATCCAAAACTGATTCTCCATGAATCTATTTTAACAATTTCGAGGACTGATGCTGCTCCTAGTACTGAAAAAGCACAATTTTTACACTTTTACTAAATCCTCAGAGCAATAAAGAGCATTTAAGAGACAGATAAAACATTCAAATTCAGTTTGGTATKGAATGAAAACTTAAAGCAGAAACAATAGGTTAATAATGCAAAGCATCAGCATTTCTAACAYATAAGCTGCTGAAGTCATGAATGATAAATAAAAGTTTGCTTGGTGCTATAAGAAAGTGTCTATAAAATGAAATCCTTCTTTTCTTCAGAAATTCAGTTTCAGAAATCAGCATTAAAATGTGTTTTCCTTTTGAAAATATCTTGTTCACCCACAATATTTTAGAAATAAAGATTAATAATGCAGAAAATAACTACCCACTAAACTAAGAAAAGATCAAATCATAGCACAAATCCAAATAAGCATKCTCTGTGTTTCATTTCAAGGCATAGATGAGACAGGAATGTCTAGGGAATGTGGCTTTCCTTTTAATTCTAATAATAATTGAACAATAGAAGATCTAGTTCAATAGCTTTGTGCTTGTCTGTATAGATCACAGAATATTACACTGTCAGTAAATTTTAGGATAYCAGAATAGGGCTTATAGCATGAATAATATACTTTATGTTGATAATATTCTTTATGTCAATAAAGTTAATTGAAAAAATAAACAAAACCAGAAAAAGACAAATCCCAAATACATATAGCCTGGGTATGCCCAAAACTATATCTTTTTTCCCAATTATTTTATATCACAGTGCAGAAGGTATTCTTCTTTCAAACTTCACTGAACAGAAGGCATTCTTCTTCTTTCAAACTTTTACTTTTTATAGTGAAATTGTTTTCTAATTCTTTGCCACTAGTGTTTTGCAAACCCAGGTGCAAAGAGAGTTAAGAAAAGGACTTGTAGCTTATGTTCTGCATTTCATTTTAGGTTAYATACTCTTCAAAACACTGAACACTGTTTTGAAAAGCTGAATTTGTAACTGAACTTATGATATTTGAAAATTGAAAGTGTCTGATTCAGTTAAATAGTAGAAGGTATCCATAATTCTGTTTCTTGAAATAACATTCTCACAAGAGAATAGAGGATGTGCTACACTGAGATGACATGTTTTGTATTTAGAATGTTGTATTTTAAAGGTATGTTGCTGGTATCTTACACCTGCGAACTGGTATCTGTGAACAAGGTTGTAGTTTTTCAATCGATTCAGCCTAGCAGATGTGCTGACCAGAGTGGGTGGTTATGGTAGCATTATGGTCTGGTGAACCAGTGGATTCTCCCAGTCCCTACTAATAAAGCATTTGCAATATGATTTTTACAAACCATTCCCATTGAAATCAATATGCATTTTGCTTGAGTTGTTCCTTAGYGAAGAATCTTTATTCAACACTAGACTTGCAAGGCAGAGGAATTCCTTAGAGAGAGAGATTAATCTCCTACAGACATATAAAGCATTTGCAAGTACAGCTTTGGAAGATCAGGGATTGCACACCATTTAAAAAAAGAACCAAGAAGAGGAACTTAATGCATTTCCAGTTCCTCCTTATACCTAGGCCTGCTTAAACACACTGAACTGCCACCATAATTCATCAAAGGTGTATAAAAATAGTTTTGGTGTGCAAGTGTTTTGTTATATTCATTTGTTCTGGCATTTGTTCATTTACTCTGGCATCATTTAAGCTTCATGTGAGCCAAATTAGAATAATACCACAGTTCATTTTTTCATAAATAATTCAAGATCCAACTACAAAAATCTCTGTCCTGTTAGAAAAAGATTCTGGAACAGATACTATTCACAAGTTATTGGAGGAATGAATAACTTGTCATTGCATTCAAAAATATCTCCTCTCGATCACCAAGTAATTTACTTAACTTTTCCTCTTCTTGTAAAAAATATGTAGATAGACATTTTTTAGGGCTTTGCCACATCAATCTGGAGCTAGTATGAAATAAATTTGTCATTGTAACTGTCACACACTGATAAGAATGAAAAGGCTGTGGTTTYGCTTTGATTTTTTTTAATGTGATATTTATGTGTTGCTAGAAGTTACAAAAGAATTCTTATAGACTGTGAAACTCTGGCCAGCTTGATTTGATGAAACCAAGATTACCATTGACCTTCCTTCTGACTCACTAAAGATTTCCCAGGAGGGAGTTCCTTGTGTATTCTGAAGAAGCAGTCTTCAGTTACTCACACATTGGAGAGCTTTTATAGAGGTTAGTGTCTTTCAGAAAATTTATATTTTTGGTGACAGAAGTAATCTCTAGTTTAATCAGACAGTACCAGGAAAACATCATTTGAATTACTGTCTAACCCCACAGCAGCACAATAATCGCCCGTGTTTATCAGGGCGATAAAACAAAATGTGAAAGTTTAGTTATTTTTTCCCTCCTCAATGATATGAAAGCAAATGCCAATCTCATGAGATAAAAGTTGGCCAAAGAAAGTAGGGGCTCCCTGCTTTCATTCCAAGAGGATATTTTATTCTTATTCATAAAAAATAAAAAATCCATTGCTGACTGACAAACGATCTAAACTTGATGCCAGTAGTCTTTTTTCTTTTCTTCTTCTGCTTGTCCTACAGTGTCTATGTCTGCTGTAAGGTCTTCAGTTTAGTGACTGTCTCCCATGTACTCTAGCTGCTGGGATCTGTTCCCCAATGCAACTTCAGCACTTCACTGTGGTATCATTAACAACAGTTTCAGACTTTTTCTGCTGAACTCTCTCCTGCTCAAGAAGAAATATTTTCTTCCCTCTCTGGGATGTGCAAGAATGTAATTTCTCCTACTCTTATGTGAAAGCCTGAACTGCAAATATTCTGCATCCTCCTRACTTCTGGAAGAGGGCAGTGTGTGGTCTGTCTGTTTCTTTTAGCTCTCTGATGGGGAGACAGTGTCCCAAAAAATCAACATCGTATCTCCTTTCCCCCTCATAACTGACAGCATAGCTGTATCTTCCAAGCTCTGCATTTTGATTTCACACACAAGGTTTAGACTGCAAGTTCTGTTAGTGGCAGTGTGAATGTATTATTAATCTCTAACATCAAAAAAAAATTTCATATTGTGCTTTATACAACCTGTGAATATGTTTATGGATTTATAAACATTTCAGGGAATCCTTTGTACCTCTAAAAGTCTTGCATCTTCTTTCCTAAAATTTTGATGAAACAGAATCTGAAATACCATGAAAATGTGCAGGTTTTATACCTTGGTATCTGTAATGCATTTTCCTACTACTACTCAATCTCCCTTTCTTGCCCTCAAAAACTCTCGTCTGGTGTGTTTGTGTGCATATGTTTATACATCTACGTATACAAACACACACATGGAAGAAAGTAGATATCACTTGGCCTTCAAAGGCACTTTCAAAGTAGTAAATATGGAGATTTAACGAGCTGGACTGAAGAACATTTTCAGGGACAAAGAATTAATTTCCAAAGTTGGTAGCTACTTTATGGGCCTTTCTTGGTAGTTACTTTATAGTCCTTTGTGACTCATCTAATCAGTAGTTTAAAAAATAAAATGATAATCTGACTTGCTAATTAAATTATGAAAATCACTAACGCCATTGCTAATGCTAAAGTATTATTCCCGTTTAGGAGATAAATTGCTTGTAATTAACTTATCAGTAATCATAGATCTTTTAAATAATCTTTTTACATAATCATGCTGACTAATATATTTGCACAACAAAAAATATATTGCAGTGATATTCTAGGGTCTGGAAAATCATCATTATCACCTCTGGCMCATTATAATCTCTGAAGAAAATCTCTTCAGCAAATTTCTATCCCACACATTTCCTGTCCAGTACTTAAGTAAAAGGAATGGAATGCTATATTCTGCCTATCCACATCAAACCTTAACACAAAAACATAAAATTTCATAAAATTTGAACTGAACAGAGTATTGTGAATTTATCGAAGGAAATTATTTTTCATTGGGGGGTTGCCATTGCCAYTTAGTTATCAATGATAACACATAGCACAGAGTCACCCACAGGGGCAGAAATGTTTGTTTAATTTGTTCTGGTTATGTTTAAATTATTTTCCCTCTTCATTCTCTCTTTTATCTTACCCTTATATTTGTCTTCTAGCTCAAGATCAAGACCCAGTTTCAAAGGTGATCAGTGTGGGGTCCTTTAACTGCATAAATGACTCTTTCTTCCCACTACTCTCAAATCTGTTTTCTAAAACAAAACCCTCCTTGTGTTTTCTAGGAAAATACACAGTATGATAGGATTAGATCCATACGTTGGTATTATAGTTTTATATCTAAAGAGTAAAGCAGMACAAACATATAATACAGATTATATTTGATGCAAAGACTTGTATGTCTACCTTGCATCATGATCAAGGTCTCCAAGGCCATCTTCCAAATCATCCATGTTAAAAACCTGTTCCAAACGCTTTTGGAAAAATATAAATGGAATTGATCAATAAGTCATACAGACTCATAGTCTGAAGAGTTCCCAAAATGCATAGAGGCAAATGATTGTTGAAGATCCATACTTAACTCCAGTGACTATCCAGGGCAATCTGGGCAGCATAAGTTCTAAGATGAGGCTAATAATTCCTCTCATCTTTTAAAAATACCCTGAAAAGTTAGGAGAAAAAAAAATATGTTCAGGATGTTTCAGGCTAAGGGTACTGACTATTTGCTCAGAACAAAAAAGATGAAACGAATCCAAGTCCCTTATGGTGTTTTACCTTTATTGTCAAATTCACCAAATAAATGAATACCAATGCTTTTTTTTTTTTTTTTTTTTTTAAAAAAGCATGTTTTAAAGAAATACTTTGCTCCATAGAGAATATCTGCATATCTGTGAATATGCAGAATCCTGCTTCAAGCTGGAACTAGGAACTTACTTACATTTCTATTCAAATTTGTCTGGCTTCCACTTGTAGCTATTGGTTCCTTGCCAGACTAAACAGAATTTCAGTAATTTATAATTTATCCTTGTGAAGAAATTTCTAAACTGTAATTGTATCTCATTAATCTTTTCTTTGATAATTGAATAAAAGCAAGCTTAGTAATTCTTTCTATAATCATTTTTTCTATAGCAATTTTTTTCCTCTTTAACATCCTTTAAATAATTTGAGTATCCATACTGAATGCAGTATTGCAGAACTGTTCTCATCAACACATTAAGCTCAGGTCATACATACTTCTAACCATGGCATAAATAAACAGGAATCTGTTTATACAGAAGGTTCTAGTTTGTTCTCTTCACATTTGAAGCTTATTAAGTTTATGATGAAGCTTAATCAAAGATACCAGTTTCCAATTACTCTTTTCTTTTTTGTCATGACTTATACTCCTAGCTCCAGCGTATACTGTGTATATTATCCTCAAAGTAGGGAACTGAGTGCCACACAGAAATAAGAGGCTTAAAAATCAAGGGAAGAAAAATCTTTAATGAAATCAAGATATGAGAATGCTCATCTTGGCAAAGGTTTTTTGGTTTTTTGTTTTTTTTTTTTTTTTTTGTAGTGAAGGCTGGATATTTTAGTTCTAGGTGAGATTATCATAGCAGCAGATGTCTTAGTTCTAGGTGAGATTATCATAGCAGCAGATGTCACCTAAACAAAGTTTAGAAGGATAGAAGGAGGGGAAGAGCTCTTTTGAAGCTAGTTAGAAAAAGGGCTGGGGAGGAAAGCTAAGGGAATGCTATTTAATGACTCAGGGATTTACTGAGAAATTATACTTCTGCTTCATAACARTGATGATATGTTTGTTCATGTGGTCAACCATCTATCTTAACAGCTGTTGAACCTTACTGGTGAGGCATTTGGCCTGGCTAGTTATTAGTATGGTAAATTCTTATTACCCTCATATTGTAACCACTTGTAACCAACCTCATATTGTAACCATATTGTAACCACTGCGCTCTATTTCCAGTCAGCTGCTCATTKTTGTGGGTTCCATTGCCCTCTCCTAATTTCATCACACACAATAAAACACATGCAATGGAGAGGAAGGCAAGTACTACTGAAGCAATTGCTGGGGTCAATTTTCTTTGTAAATTCTTATTTTCTTTTCCTCTTTTCATCCTTTTCAAGTGTATAGCTCACTGTGAATCATCTCTTTCTTCAGAAATCTCATTACTTTGGATTCAATACTTACAGGTTTGGGTTTTTTATTGAAAACAGTCTTATTCTGAAAAAATATATGAGTTTTCAGATCCGCAGCTGAGCCAAATATTTAGCAAAAAGCAACCCTGTGTACTTGTTTAAAGATGCTATAAAATGGAATTACAGTGAAAGAGGAAGAGGGATAGAGCACCATTTCTCTTTTATTTACTATTTGCATTTTATCAGAGAAATCAGAAGAAAGCACAGCTTCCACAACAGTACTCTGTTTCAGGAGGGAACYCAACTGTAGAATGGAGTGAAAAACTGAAGAACAGAAGAGCTTAATCATTGGCAATATAGTTTATTGTTGTATCTTCTTCTATTGCATGGATGGAATAAAATAGATACCTTCTTTTATTTTAGAATATTCCCTGATTAAGGAGCATTTGAAATTCAGCAGACATGAAGGAGTTCATGCTTAAGTGAGTGGCATATGCTCAGTGGGCCCCCTCACAGAAAATCAGTCAGCCACAAGAACTAGATGATCCTCCAAAGCTGTCACATTTTCTCCACTAAGCCACAAATGCTGGGATGGTATCAGATAACAAAAAGTATGCTGAAGAGTCTTGCAGAGTAGACCTTAACATGCCCCTTCAGCAGGAAGATGAAAGCAGTGAAAAAGCTTGAACGAAAAGAATATTCATGCCCATGAAATTCATTTTTTTCACTGTTCTGACTTGCAATGGCTCTATAAGGGAGATRAACATGAGAGTAACAGATGCTATGTTTTCACACTGTTGAGCCTCTGTAACTACTATTTTAAACTATTTTACTCCCCTGATTACACTGATACAGCCACAACAAGTGAAATCATGGAGACGTCGTTCTGAGTATGTTCTCCWCCAGACGGTCTGTGTTCCTGAATTCATATAACCAAAGCAACAATATTTCCTCTGTTATTCTCTGGTTACAAGAAACAAACAACAACTAGGACACAGCAACAACTTTTGTGTCCTAGCTGCAACACAGCAACATACCTCCTACAATTAGAACACTGACAGTGAGATAGCAAGTTTCACAGAGATGTCAGAATTGGACAAAGTAATACCCATATTCTAAAGACACCATCTTTGCAGCAAGCTTTATGCTCCAGCAATCGAGGAATCAGATGTTAATAAAAACAATATCTAATCCTGAAGCATATAAATATGACAAAAATTCTGAACTTTCAGTACTGAGAGCTGATAAGTAGTGGAAAAAAAACAGTCACTCTGGGACTAATTATTTAGCCCATAGAACGTTACTAATTTGTTAGAAGTGACAGGGTTATCTGAGTTTATCTACTGTCAATCTTTTGATTATTTCACAAGCTATGTTCCTTGCCTTTGACAGTTCTTGAGAGCTGCTCTTTCATTTTTTCCTGTGTTGCAGAAGAYAAGACAATCAAAACTCCTGCGAAAAGCAGCCAGAGATAACTTCTTCTGTTAGTCAGAAGAAAAAGTAGAAGGCAGAGGGCAGAATACGAAGGGAATATGAAGGGAAATACAAAAATTCCAAGTGACTCATCTGAAAAAAAAAAAAAAAAAAAAGTGGTAGCTATTGATGAGTCAAATACAGGAACTGGCTTCATAGAGATGCTGAAAACTTGGAGGCTTTCAAAAGTCGGTTATGATCCTGAGCAACATGATCTGACTTTGAAGTTGACCTTAACCTTATGGTTGGCCCTTCTTTGAATCAAATAGCCTCCAGATATCCAAATTATTCCATTCTACTCTTCTAAACTTCTAAAAAAAAGCTTAGAAGAAAAAAATCTTTAAAGTGTTTTAGGAAGCTGATGCATGGAGGTATGTATAACTCTGAGAATAGAAAACTATTGATTTGTTTGAATTATTTTGAATTGTTGATTTTTGAACTAGTTTGAACTATTGATTTTTTTCTGAAAAAAAAAGGAACTGCCAAGTGGTTTCTTACAAAACATGGTCAGAAAAAGACTGAATAGCCTTTATAACATATAATCAGGCTTGAGTCAAACAAATAACGATGTGTTTAAACAGTGTTTAAACAGTGTGTTTAAAAACCTTAATCTACCAAACTTTTCAGGAAATTTAAATGGGTGCCTTAAATCATCTTGTGCCCCTATGTAAAAGTAACAAAATCTGAGTCCATTTCTTGATTTCTGATCCAGAAATAATGAGGCAAAACTTAACACCAGACGTCTGGCATCCCCACAGTGGTATGTGAAAGAAAACCAAATGTCATACTCAAGATAGGAGTAATGTCTGTTGTCTTTTTAAGTCATTTGAAGCTCAGGCAGGCAAATGGCTATTGGCATTCTGTTCTCATAGGCAATAAATGAAACAGCTTGGAAGCATCTTTCATTATCATTCRCTTATATTCCTCCAAACCTTAGATTCATCAGATGCAATGAATAAGCCACTGACGAAGTTGCATCCAGTAGAAGGAAGCATCCAGCAAGTTTTACTAGTTTAAAGTTATCAGAAAGATCTTATAGATTTTTTTCTCAATCAAACACATCATTAAATTTGGTGCAGGTTGCTTTCCATTTGTTTGTTGGTTTGTTTTTGCTTTTGCATGAGACATGGTACTTTCTGACTCTCCCTTTGTTCCTCCAAAGACTCTGCACTATCCAAGACTCAAAACTCATTAATGCCCCATTAGAGTGGGGAACATGGCAAGAATGTGTTCAGGACAGATACGAGAGGAACCAATATATTCTTTAAGAGCTTGGTGATCTTCAGCAAAGACATTTGTCTCTTGCCTATCACGAGAACTTTCTCTCATCCTCCTGTTACTCACTTTATGTCTAGGAGAAGTTACATTGCAAGCACCATTTCTCCTTCTTGTCCACTCTGCCCTGGCCAAGCCCTGGACCCAGCAGCCAGCAAGCCTCTCTTAAAAGCAAGGCAGGTTAGACAGGCAGGGAATGGCAGTAGAATTTGTCTGCACATATAAAAGTAGTTACTGTCACACAGTAAGATGCAGAAGGTAACAGAGGAAAAAGAGGAAAAAATATTAAGTTTTATTTGCTTATTTCAGATGACTGAGCTGTTGGGTTTGTGTGCTTATTCTGCAAACAAACTTGGCCTCACTGTTTTATTATGAAAGTCTGGCAAACTTTTAAGTCACTATTTTGTGAGGGTAATTTTTCGGACAAAGGTCTGAAGCACAAAATTACTATTAGGCATTTAAAAATGGTAAACCAAGTAACAATTACCAAATCAATTAAAACTTCTGATGCCAACTGCCATTAGCAAACCATTTTTAACAGTTGAAATTCTGATATACAACCAGAGGTGGCAAGTTTCTTAAAAGTAATCATTCATGTTTAGCAGTTTTATCTTACAGACTGTTAAGTTAAATGTCCAGAGAAATCTGACATGAAGTAAAAAGAACAGGTTTTAAGACCCCTTACTGCCAAAAAGAATAAGTTTTAGATCTAACGCATACCTAAGAGAAAGAGAGAGACAGAGACAGAGAGGCTTCTCAGGTGTGTTTCCACATCATGAATCTTAGAATCCAAAAGAAATCCAATTACAAAAGACATTTAACTAGCCTTATTTAAAATAAATGTGTACAATATCTCTATGCAATTTTGCAAATGATTCATTTCAGAGCCCTAATTATGTTATTCCTTTGCAATACCCATTGCATCTCTCATTAATACCTAGATTACAGCTAGCTATTAATTGAAGAGTAATGGGAAAAAAGGCATCCAGAAGTCCTTTCCACTAATACTAGCAGCCATCAATAGTTTTTTTCTCTGAAATGCCTGTCCTTTGAAAAATGAGTTTAGAAAGAGTTTAAACAAAGAGTTTAGAACACTAAATTTTCTCTCAGGCTATTATAAGTCAAGAAGTAATGAATCATATCCCAGTAAAGGGCTGCAGTGCCAGTAGACTTACCAAACTTCACCAGTCAGACCTAGTGCCACCACTAAAATCATGTGGCTCTCAAGCAACAGCATTGGGATTGTTTTCTTTTGTCAGGTTATTCCTCAGCCTTTCTGATTCATACATGGGTAATATAGTAAATAAATCAGTATTTAAGAGTTGTTAGCTTGGGTATCTGGGGTATAACAGAGGTTGTTTGACTGAACATCAAATGAACAAAATATCAAATTTCAAGTTTTAATATTAGTTTGAAATGAGATTGATGCCTACCTTTTTATTCAGGTCTGAATACACGTACTCCTATGTCCTCACTGCTCTCACACCCCTAAATTAGCTGGTCATGTGAATTTCCAATGAACTGGTCAAAAGCTCTTTTATATTAAAAAATTGCATGGGATAATAGTTCCATGCATTTCTCAACCATTTCTTTTTAAATGTAGGTCTTCATAACTATTTAATGCTGCATCTAATCTGTTCAAAACTAGTTTGAGCACAGCTTGACAACCTCCACCTCAGGAGCAGTTCTCAAACACTCAGGCTATATCTATCCCAGAAAACTCAAATGTTCAGAGGAACATTCCTGGTCCTTGGACCACAACTCCCTGCTCTAAGAAGCTGCTGGAAAGTGCCTGGACACTTGCCAAGAACAATTTCTGAGCATGGTTTGCTAGTTAGAGTTGTCCAGAGACCTTTCCTAAAGTCCCAATGTCTGCATGTAGCTGTTTTCTTTTGCATTCTAAGCAAGTTTATTAGCATAGACATGAGCCTCTTAGGTCAGGTGGGCTTAGCACCTAGGAATAGTCTCAGGCATTTTCTGATCCCTTGATGAAGCCTTAAATGGTATTTTATTCAGTGAACCTTACCTTTTATAATCCCATTGTTACATTAACTACTGCATTCCTGTCTTAATCTGTTTTCATTTAACACTAAAAATTTGGGATAATCATGATTCTCTGATGCTTACTCATTTTTTCCATGGATAGAGAGCCCTTATACTGGATGGTAGTACCACATTGTTTCTGGGTACATATCTATAAAGGAAGGCATGCCTGAAAAATCTTTCATCATGCTGACATCTACACATGAAAAGCCATGTTACATGTCACAAATCTGCCACACAGCTGATGACAGAAGGCTTTATCTTTTTGTTGGTCCCCATTCTACAGAATTGTGCAAGGACACTGAATATCAGAGTTACGTATTCCTTTCCCTGCCTTTCTTTCTCCATTATCTAATTCTCCACTGGGAGCTGAAAGGAACAAACAGTAGTTTTTACTCTTCTTATTTCTCTGTAAAAATCATGAGCTTCTGGGAGAAGAGGTGAAAAACTTCTGCATGATCTTGCAAGCCAAAAAAACATGAAATAGACTGATATTACATAAACGCACACATTCCACAATTCTATGTTACTACTACTTTTGGTTTTTYGTTATTATTATTATTCCTTGAAATTTTGCCATTTGGAATCCTTATCTTTCTTGGTTATTAGAAACTGCGCCAAGTCCTGCTAAATCCTCCATGTCATTTGTTTGACTGGCAAAAGGCAAAACTCGTTGACACAAAAATTCACGTAGCAGATTAGGGCCAGAGTCTATTCAGTCATAGATCCAACACTGTTATTGTTAGATGCATCAAACTAAAGGTACAAGAGATATGTGTAATCAAGACAGGAGCAATTGCCTATTGTTCTGGAAATGTATGTTTTTACGGAAAATTTAAGGAGGACTCAAACATTTTTTGAGAAATTAATTCTAACTCTGGGCCACAAGTCCACTTTGCTTGCTTATACCATTCATATGAAGAGTTTAGCTAATATGGAAAGCTCCAGGCTCAGTCCTAGTGATATTGGTAACATGCTTGCAGTTACCAACTGGGTTTATGAATTACACTTACTTCTTCAAAACAGAACCCTTTGCTCTGGGCAATGTATTCATATGATACTGTTTAATATTTAGAACAATGCTGAGAAAAGTAATCTGAGATTATGGAAATATCTCTGAGAAAGGAAGAATGAAGTCGCAGTACAGAACGAAAACAGATTGATGCATTAAGGTTGGTAAAAACTATGAGAATACCTCTTGCAGAATTGTCCTACTGACATGCAAATACTTTTCCAAATATTGAGGATTTTATGAGTTTGAAGTGAAAAATGAAAATAAAACAATACAGCAAAATAAAACAGTGCAGTGAAAATAAAATGATCTTCCTTTATGCCTGAATTTGTTTTTTCTCATTGTTCATATACAGAATCACATATATTATGTTATACATAATCTTATTATACCAATTATATTTTTCAATTACTGTTACTTTGTTAGAATCGTACTAAAAATCACTATCCTAAAAGTCATCTGTAGGTTTCGTGTTTCGAAAGATATCCTACAGACCTAATGATTCAATCTGATGATGAAATCATACAGATTTCTCTTTTAATGAATCTTATAGAGCAAGAATAACTATACGGATGAATCCTGTATGTTAGCCTGAGTGTAATACATGGAAGCAATAAAGGCTGTGCTTAAAGACTTGAGACAACAAGTTATCATTCCATTGCTTCTCAATATTAGTTGATCTCAAAATTGTTACATGCATCTTATCCAAGCAAATGGTACTCTTGCCAGAGTGGAAGCCATTCACAATTACACAGATTACTAGAAAACTGTAGAAGGGGCTGTACTTTCCAATAGATTCTGTTGGTCAGAAAAATATTTCCTAATCAACTCTGAAGTACAGGCTTCCTCACCACACAGTAAAGATTCTGTCAAAGGACTTCAAATGAAGACTATTTTTACCCAGGAAATAGTTTAACTTTTTCTCCTAAAATATTTTCCAAATATTTTTCATTTAAAGTATTTCCTTAAGTCAAAATCAACACCGCTTAACTTATGATTAATGAGAATATCCTAAATCATTTTTTTTAAAGAGAATGAAACAATACTGAAAAATCACACAGCTTGTTATCTTTCTGTCTGTCTATCTATCTGTTTATCTATTTTCTCAAAGCATATGAGCAATATATAAGCTGAGAAAAAAAATAGGAAGTGTTTTCCTATTTGGCTTAAAATTTTGGAAATCAACATAGAACAAATTAAAAAAAAAGGACTCTAAATATGTGCAAGACCTTTGTTCTGAGGCAGCTAGCTTTATAAGGTTATTTCCTACCTGTGTTTATGTTATAACCTCATGTCTTTCAGAAAAAGGCAATACAAGTTTGCTATATAAAGCTGTACAAGCAAAGGCAACTTGACACTGAATTTTTGGCTCCTGAGAAGGCAAATAATATTTATAGTCTCAAAGTGATTATATATTCTTGCACAAATCCTCAAGCAGCTGCTTTCAACAAAACACGAATGCTTTAAAACAAACATGCAACTTACTGCCATAACTTTCTGTGATAAAATATCAAAATATTTATTAAATAAGACAGGACTTCTAAAAAGGTAAGTGGTTTACATAATGATAGGGCTGCTAAAAATTATGAACACTAATAGAAACTGTCATTGCTTATTTTTTTCCTATTTTATGTGCTGATATTACCCTGATAGAGCTAGCTATATTTACTTCCATTTCTGTTGTCTAAGAATAATTCTAGATTCTCATAGAATGAAAAAGATATGGATATCTTCTCCCCATGTACAGATTCTGAAAGTTGGTGAGCAAGCAAGAATTAAACTCTAAGAAACAACTGTATTGGAGAGAACAGTTTATCGCGTTCTGCCTAGAATTTAATGCAACCTTGCTGCCTACACCGTTTGTTCTTCCACCTCATAAGACACAGATCCATCGTCAGTATTCACCCATGTAAATGATATAAACTTGACTCATCACTATGCTATGTTGCACTATTCAGGACAAGAGAGTTAAGGAAGAATCCAGGGTACAGCTGCAAGTGCAAACATATACCCTGGATTCACATAAAAACCGTCATGGGTGCCCGGACACAAAGACCTGATTAGCAGAGGTATCTAAACACAGACACACTTTACTGAAGGATGCTAATGACTCTCCATCACTTTTTATCACTGCGTGAAAATTCTGTATCTCTCTGGTGTGTATATGCTCTACTTCATATCCAAGCCAGTGGTTTAAATCCATTAATGTCTGACCTTAAGTTAATTCAGTCAGGATTAAAAATCAGTGTAGATCATGTAGTAGATCATTTTGGTGTTAAAATTAATTTCCACAGACACCATAAATGTGTCTAAATATAGAGAAAATAAACAAACAAACAAAAACATAGAAGACATAGCTTTGTGTATTGTTGGTCATTTATTAAATAAGTGCTTATTTCAATTTCAGTGGTTTCACTGATTGCAAACTGTATTGTAACAGAGAAAATGCAAACCAGGACCTATCTACTTCACCAGCCTTTCTTGTTTTTTACTGTGAAATCAGTAAATGAAAAACTTTAGAGTGAGTAGGCCATGGAAAGGCGGCCATGGACAGTTCATCTGTGAAACAGTAGAACTTCACATTTTCCATATTCATCTTGTGTAGAATACTACTAGACTGATACTGATCATGGATAAAACAATGGAAAAAAAATTAGTAGAAAGAAAAAAGATATGAGAAGCAAGCAATAAATGATAATGCCAATTAAGGTAATTTTTGGTTGAAAGACTCTTGTAAAGCTTCAAAATAGTGATAAAAGGTGAAACTACAATAGGAGTGATGAAAGTAAAATCAACATATATATATATAAAAAAACATCTGACAGCACTACACTTAATGAAAATGACATAATGCAAAATTGATGTATTACATATTAAATGTATTAACCAAGCATGGAAAAACAGTCATCTCTTGTACAATATCAAATAGGATTTCAGCTAGATTTGCGATCTAAATTCCTTTGAATATTACTAAGATAATTAGAAAGAAGACATAAAGTAAATTTACAGATGTGATTTGATGTAATATTAAGGGCAGGTAAATATGAATAAATATATAATAAATATTTGCAAAGATCTATAAAATGAATTTGTAACAGAAAAAAATTGGGGTTTTTTTATATATTTTGCAAATTTTGCAAGAATATGCAAAAATATGGTTCATGCTAACAAGACAGGAGAATGTATCCTGAAACAGAATGACTCAAAATGTTATCATCTGAGTCATGAGAGACTAAAAACTGAAAATAAACCCTATGGAGGCTCCAAAATCAGGAGGAAGAATATCTTTTTGAGATATATAAGAAAATTGTACTTCTCGCTGTATATATCATTAATGAGATCATTATTAGAAGTTTGCGTTCTCGCTGATGCTGACACTTAAAGAAAAGGTGATGGAAAATGCCAATGAATTCAGGAACGAGTTCTGAATATCATTAAAGTGCTAAGAAAATTGAAGACAGATTCTAAACTCTAACTGCTCACCACATCAAAGGAAAAGTTAATAGAGTAGCTGACCAGAGTCGATATGCCTCTGTAAAAACAGAAGTCTGGGGGGCTCGGATCCAGCAAAGAAGCACTACTAATTATAAATGGAGAAGGTGAAGCCGGACAGATCAGGAAAAACTAGCATATGTATGTGCTAGACAGCAAGTACCTGTCTTTATAATGTATACGTGCATGCATTCTTATATATTCATACATGCAAATGAATATGTAGTCATAACATTTAAGTCACTGGAATAGCTTACTTAAAGCTGAGATGCTTTTGACCACTATCAGACTGTAAAGTGTGTCTTTCTAAAAAGTCATAGACCTTCCAACAAAAAAAATCCCTCCCTGCACACAACCTCATGTTTTTTGCAGTAGTACTCAGACAAGGTTCCTGAGCAGCAGAGAATTTTAAACTGTGCGATCACAGTGATCTGTAAGGTGTGCCCTCAAAAATCATTGATTTTAGATCATTAAAAATTAATAAGATAACCGCATTATAACATAACAGGTACAAAGAAGTAATTAGATGGTGCTTTCTATCCTTATTATGATAAATATTAAATAACTAGGTCTGATCTATATACTCCAATACCACTCATTTCATCTGAATATTCTCTATTTGCCAACATTCTTGTGAAGCATAAAGCTTTCATTTGAATCTTAAATAAAGTTTTCACTCGAATCTAAATTTTCTTTATTTTATTCATTTTGATATTGAAAGTGTTGGCCTATTAAAAGAGTGGATACAGCATATGTGATAGGAATATGCAATGTTTTTAATTACCTGAGTGGAAAATGTAGGGAGGATAGGGGTAAACTCTTCTCAGTGGTGGTCAGTGATTCGACAAGAGGTAAGGGGCACAAGTTGAAACACAGGAAGTTCCATGACCATGTGAGGAAGAACTTCTTTCCTGTGGGGGTGACGGAGCCCTGGCACAGGCTGCCCAGAGAGGTTGTGGAGTCTCCTTCTCTGGAGATCTTCCAAACGTGCCTGGATGCCACCCTGTGCCACGTGCTCTAGGGGTCCCTGCTTGAAGCAGGGCTTGGACTAAATGATCTCTAGACATCCTTGCCAACCTCAACCATTCTGTGAATCTGTGATTCTGTGAATATTTTTGTGGTAGGAGTATAAAAAGAAGAAGTAACTAAGATCCACTTGTCAAGAAGAATCAACTATTTAAGCAAAACAGAAATGATTAAATAAAACCGATACCCATTCCACGAAAGTTCATGATATTATGAAGACTTTCCTTTTGTATTCCAATGAACAGAGATCTTAATATAGAGGTATGTGTGAAAATATATAGACACATATAGCTAGATAAATAGATATATCATGATATATATAAAAAAATATAAGAGATATGTAGAGAGATACATACAAAGATACAAAGCAAAAAACAAACAAAAACCCAAAAATCCCTGAATAGTAACAATCATTCTTATATCCCATTTGATCATTCCTCTTTTCTGCCTATCTTATGCTTTCATTATGGATAATTAATGTCATATTCCATTYGAGAATTGATTTTGTCAAAAATCATAAATCCATCCAATCTTCCTTATGTCATCTGGAGGATTTCTGTAAAACTTGGAGTTTTTTAAAATGCACCTCTTTATTTACACAGTAAGTTTCCTAGCTATGATTCACTCGTGAAATTCACTCAAATGTTTCTTTAAACCAGTACAAGATTAAGCACATGTTAATGAGGTCATGGATGTCAAGAGAAGGATTGCCCCATCTCCTTGGATGTTTGGGGAGGTATGCTTAACAGTAAGATTCTACTACACATCAGTTACATATTTTCAGAACAAAGAAGCAAAAACTTTTCAAATTACCTAAGAAAAGAGTTCAATTCTTTGGTTTGTTATTTTGGGCAGAGGTATTGTAATTTCAATTAGAAATGAAAAAGAAAAAWTTTTTTTTATATATTTTATTTGAATTTTTGTGAAAGATTATCATGATGCGGTGAAAGAAGTATTTTTAAACTAGGTGGACAGTCAAAGGTCCAAAAAAGGGTAAGGAAAACTCTGAAACTACAAAGGGATCAGCAGAAAGGAGAAATGGCAGCAGATGTAACTGCTGTGATCCTAAAACACTTCAGTTTGTCCCTCAGATTCGCACTTTAAATTGCTGAATTCTTATTCAGTATTTTTTTCCTCAGATGTAACTGTTCATTCCCAAAGCTGCATAACTAAGATTAAAAAGAAATGTAAGAGGAGTGTTTGTTTGGTTTTTAATTTAAATTTTATTTTGTTCAGTACTTTTCAGAGTAAAATTATTACTTTCTTGGCAATCTGACTTTAATTTCCTTTCAGCTAAGGTGATGAGGCTTAACTACAGCCATAGCAATTTTTGCAACTCTAATGCACTGAGGGTAAATTGTACTGATTAAATTTTATTGCCTTACAGAGTTCAGTCAATTTATAACCTTAGAGCCAAGTTCTTTTTGTTCCTGAGATACAGATAAAAAGAATGAAGTGGCCACTTATCCCTTCTGTTTAATCATGCCATTTATTTTACTACTGACATACATTTATCTTTGGTTTTTTTTTCTGCCCTCAACAACGCAGCATGGAGTGCTGTAACACCCTAGGAACAAACAATCCTGGGCAGAAAAAGCAGCCTGACTGCAATGGTATAAACAAACTGATTTTAGTCTCCTTCTGCAAACTGTGATCTTCTTAAGGTTAGCGATCTATTGCTTAACTGCTTTGAGTGCTCAGATTAACTCCAATATGGTTGGGATATCTCTACTTTGTAATGCCGTGATCAGCATGACCACACTAAGAAGTAAACACAAACCAAAAAAAGAGACAATGATTACTATTGTAGAATCATAGAATGAATCATAGAATGCTTAAGGTTGGAAGGAACCTCTAGAGGTCATCTAGTCCAATCCCCCTGCACACGCAGGGTCTCCTACAGCATGTGGCACAGAATTATGTCCAAGCAGGTTTTGAAGATCTACAGAGAAGGAGACTCCACCACCTCTCTGGGCAGCTTGTTCTACCGTCAAGAAACTCTTTCTTAAGCTCCTGTGGAACTTTTGATGCCTCAATTTGCGACTGTTTCCTCTACTCCTATCACTAGCAACCACTGAGAAGAGGTCAGCTCCATCCTCCTCACTCCCTCTCTTGAGGTACTTATACACACTGATCAAGTCCCCTCTCAGCCTTTTCTTCTTTAGGCTGAAGAGGCCCAGCTCTCTCAGTCTTTCCTCACAGTGCAGATGTTCCCTACTCCGATCATCTTTCTAGCCCTGCGCTGGACTCTCTCTAGCAGCTTCACATTCCTCTTGCACTGGAGAGCCCAGAACTGGACCCAGCACTCCAGGTGTGGCTTCACCAGGGCTGTGTAGAGGGAGATGATCACCTCCCTTGATCTGCTGGAGACATTCTTAATGCACCCCCAAGATCCCATTGGCCTTCTTGCCCACGAGGGCACACTGCTGCCTCATGGTCAACTTCTTGTCTACCATGACATCCAGGTCCCTCTCTGCAGAGTTGCTCTCCAGAAGGTTGGTCCCTAACCTGTACGGGTTTCTGGGATTATTCCTCCCCAGTTGCAGGAACTTGCACTTTCCCTTGTTGAATTTTGTAAGATTTCTCACCGCTCAGTTGTCCAGTCTATGCAGATCTCTCTGGATAGCAGCACTGCCCTAAGGGCTCTCAGCTACTCTTCCCAATTATGTATCACCAGCAAACTTGCTGATGGAGCACTCCATCCCTTCATCCAAGTCGTTGATGAATAAGTTGAACAGGACCACACCGAGGACTGACCCCTGAGGACACTGCTAACCACAGGCTTCTGCGGGATATAAGTCACGACTCTTGAAGGCTTCCATATGAATCAAGCAGAAATCCCTTTATTTGCATTAGAAAACAATATTTATATTATAATTATTGCAGAGTCAGCTTCGCAACAGCTCAGCAGTTAATTTGATTGGTTACATACTACTGTTCATGCGTGCACTAACATAATGATTGGCTAAAGGCATCTGTTCATGCATCCTTCTCATTGGACTACAGGTGATCCTGTTGAGCTCATCCATTCCCATATTTGGAGTTCCTGCTTTCCTGCTTGCTCCACAGTTTGAGTTTTTTACTTCTGTGTTTTAAGTATCCTTGTAGACTTAAACAGTTTAAGTTCCTTGCTTCTTTGTTCTCAGTGTCTTTACCTCTTTGTTTGCAGTATCTTTGTAGCCTTGCAGAATCAGCACGGCCTGCAGTTATGCCAACATAGTCTGCAGTCATGTCAAGACAGCCTTATGTACTCTTTCCTGTGGGCTAGCTCCCCTCATGGGATCACTGACTCCACAGAGCAAGTTGATCAAACAAAAGCCGGTGTCTAGAAATCTCTGAGTTCTGTCACATTCTGTCTGTTGAGAAAGGAATATTTCATCTTCACTCAAAATGTTAAAACAGATATGTTAAAGATAGGCATGGCTTTACTGCCTCAATTTTTAGATCTACAGTACCTGTTCCAACCTAGGAAATTAAACTAATTTCATTTCAGAAATTGTCTCTGGCTCTGAGCATCTGATATGATCAAACAAAGAGGCTATTAATCTAAATTCTTCCATTACTGATAACTCAGGCACAGTGGAGACTAACAGCAGAGCATAATTCTGTCTTGATTCTGCGTCTGTGCCAGCACCAACACATCATCAAATGGCAGTTATCTCATCTCTCTCTGCAGAATATAAGACTCTACAAGAAGTATAATACTCTGCAAGTCCTACACTGATTTCCTAATGTGGGTGTATTGAGGAGCAGGGGTCTCCGAGGTGGTGAAACAAAGACCTTTCTCAAAGCCACACTGCGGATTATATACCCTCCTACAAACAAACCCTGCCCCCTCCCATGAGGGGCTCACAAAGCACCCCCACACCCTCTCCACGAGGTGCTCACATGGGAAGCACGAGCTCCCTGAGCTGCCTCCAACCAATCCTCACAAGCCCCAAACACCTTTATACAATGAATTCAAAATGTCTTAACACCCGGAGTTTTACATTTCAATGACCCCGAGTTTGTCCTGGGCTCTGCAGACCCCCACATCCTAAAAGCAGGATCCTTTGCTAGTGTGTATCTTCAGCCCTCTTCAATTTATTTTTGTATAAGTTTTTCTTAGCTGCCAAAAGAGTAACTGTAGTTCCTAACTTCACATATTCCAAAATGAGAGCAGCAAGGTATTTCTTCTTGCAACCACTTCCCCACCTCCATCTCCTACTTTTGTATTAACGTGAGGGTGGTATTTGTATTGATTTTTTTAACTTTGCCTTTTCTTGACTATACAAATAGGAATTGTCTAATTCTTCTTCTGGTAATTTATTGGGCAGAAAATTCAACCCCTGTGGTATGTATCATATGGTGAAGAATACAGAGAGTGGTTTTCTAATGCTCAAACATTTTCATCTTTATTAGAGGAGTTCAGGAGAGTATTATCTTCCAGCTCCTGTAACAGTGAAATGAAAAAATTCTCTGAGCTCTGGCTTAGTAAGTTCCAATATTTTTTGATAAGATCAGCAATTTCTGTGCTTCCAAGTGAACAGCTAATAAGTTATGATGGTAAAATCTGTAGAATGATAGTATCATTTTAAATTTATTATGGGAGAAAAGTATATGAATCCATGATTTCCTTTGAGAGCAGGAAAGAAATGGGCCACATAATACACTAAGACAGTACCTAAACTCCTGAAAAAAAAAGTTGCAGACTGTATAAGCCAATCTAAATAGATATCCAGATCTGGCAATAATCAAGGCATGTAATGCCACTTTTTTTGCAGTCAACTTTTAGCTGGCTACAGGTTTGTGAGTTTATGAATTACTGAGTTCAGCTGCTCTGTCCAGCCTTGATGAATGAGCTCCTGACTAAAATCTTTTATTCCCTTCTTACAAAAACAAAGATTCTGCTTTTAGAGGAAGAAACAAAATAGAGTAATTTGTCACCAGTGACCCTTTTAGAACCCTGTGACCAGCAGAGAAAGGAAGAGGCTTGCTAGGGCTATATCCACATGAACCCGCATGGCATGTGCTGTTAAGTATTTGCAATAAGCCATTTTGGAATTCCCTGCCCAAGGCAACACCAGATGTGTTTCTAAACTGCATATCACTACAGAAGCCACGCATTGCTACTTGGCTGAGCAAGAAAAGGTAAATGTTTCTCCATTCAGGATTACAGGAACAACATAACTGAAAATGCAGCAGAGGGAACTGCAGCTCTGACAGAGGTGGAAAAGCCATCTCTAGGGAACTGGGAAGTCATGAGGGACTGGGAAGAGTCATGGAGGTTTTGGAATCAGGTGGGGATAGTCTGACCAAAGATTATTCCCTATCTCCTAATACTAAAATCTATTTGGTATCTCTTCTTTCTTCTCTTCTTCTTTGCTTCTTCCTTTTTTGTTTCCTTTTTTTTTTTTTTTTTTTTTTTTTTTTTTT
>PTEX01000046.1:2665923-2736200 GCA_003342815.1 Eudromia elegans | reverse complement strand
ACCTTTGTTCATCTCACACCGTCAATGCAATCACCTACTCAAAATTCCATTGGTTCTTGAAAGAAATGTCTTTTGCTGCACCCACTGAGACAGTCAAGCTGTGAGAAAGGAAGAGACATCTAGCTGTGTACAGTTTGCTCACACTGGAATAGCTGATCCCCATTTCCTCCTAAAAAGGGTAGTGTAGGCCGTTTTCATCTCAAAAAACTAGCTGTCCTGTGAGCTAGTGACATTTCATTTCCAACTGAAAATCAATTTCCTCACAGAACAATACAATGTTGGAACTCAGCAGGTCTATTATGTGGTCTTATTTTACATCTGAATGAAAACAGTTTTTTGATAGAGGTGAGAACAACCATTAGATTTTACAGAATACAGAATAGTCAAAAAATGAGAGATGATTGTCTGAAGCAATCCAAAGACTGGTGTTTAAACACCCATACATATATGGTCCAATTGGTTCACATTGGCAGTCATAAAATATGAGGATATTCCCTCGGTTTTATTTCTTAATTATTAAAATAAGAGGAGCACAAATGCAAACATAGCTATACCGTATGAAAAATGAAAAAGGTAAAATGCTTCCTGTAGTAGCATTAAATTTCAGAAAATTGAAATGTATAAAATGAGAATTATTGCTAGAAATAAAGGAAAAGAGCGGCATAGTATAAAACACAAATAAGAAAGAGTATACTTAAAGCCACTATGCATGACACTCAGAGAAAATGTGAGCAACTCATTAGAAGATCTATACAATGGAGTAAAGGTCGAAACTATACTTAAAATTATAAAACATATTATTTAAAAAATAGAATCAATATTCACCCAAAGAAAAAGCAGAGTCTTTTTAAATTTACATGCATGTTAAATCAGAAAGAAGAAGATTTTGATGATTGCTTTGCTAAAACCTCTAAAAATATTAATAAATATTTTTAAATGCTTGTGAAGTTGAAAGCCTGCCTCTAAGCAAGAGAGATAAATGTAAGTGAGTACAAAAATCTCATTCAGTGATTATGAGATCTTGGTAGAAAAACAACATTTTCATCAGTATTCCCTATAGAGGAACATAAGGTTGTTCCCAAAACCAAAACTTCTTATTCATGGTGAGTCAGAGGAACTATCTCAAACAAAAATGTCATTAAAAAGGTTTTAGAACAAACCAGCAAAGCAAGTAGCAGCAATTGCCAAGACCAAATTATATCTGTCTAAACATCCCAAAGGAAATTCAATGTAAAATTGTCAAACTGTGACATGGGCTATGTAACTTCTTTCTTAAAAAAACCTTGGTATGTGAGTAACAGGAGGTGGCAAACATAACACTGTATCTTCAAAAGGGCTCCACGAAGCACTACAACTGAGTACACTTGACTTTCATAGAATCATAGAATACTCAAGGTTGGAAGGGACCTCCAGAGGTCATCTAGTCCAACCTCCCTGCATGTGCAGGGTCTCCTAGAGCATACGGCATAGGATTGCGTCCAAGCGGATTTTGAAGCTCTCCAGAGAAGGAGACTCCACCACCTCTCTGGGCAACCTGTTCCAGTGCTCTGTCACCCTCACTGTTAAGAAATTCTTCCTCAAGTTCCTGTGGAACTTTTGGAGCTTCAATTTGCGGCCGTTTCCTCTAGTCCTGTCGCTGGCCAGCACTGAGAAGAGGCCAGCCCCCTCCTCCTCACTCCCTCCCTTGAGATACTTGTATACACTGATGAGGTCCCCTCTCAGCCTTCTCTTCTCCAGGCTAAAGAGGCCCAGCTCTCTCAGTCTTTCCTCATAGACTATTTGAAACTGCTGTGAATAATAGCCAGGCAGACATAGTGAAAAACAGAGAAATTATTTCCTCATTTTTACAGGGAAAATTCATATGATATTTTTGCTTATTCTTATAACCTTTTTTTGCACCTGCTGTTCACTTACTGCCTTCTTTTAAAATGAAGAGGAAAGAGAGCACAATCAAAATTGCACCAGTCATTAACTAACTTTTTTCAGAGACTTTGGCAAAGGACTTTGATAATTAAAATCCCCTGTGCTGGCTGTATCCTGCTTTCCCACGTCTTCTGACTTTGTCAACATTTCATAATAAATTTAAGAATAAGCAAATATATCATATGATAGCTATGCAAGAAGAGGTTAAACAGATTAGGATGCTAGCCAGTCTAGAAAAGCAAGGACTGAGGGATTTGACAGTGATAAATAAAACCATGACAGGATGAGAAACAAGCAGCATGTATTAAGTGAAACCATTTGACAATTTGGTTAAACAAATCAAGTAAGTATTTCTTTGTCCAGCACAGGATAAGTGAAAGTAGAAAGCAGTCAGGCAAAGTCATGGGAGAAAAATAATGACTAAAATTGCAGCTTCTGGCTTCATGGATTGCCAAAGCTAGGGAAAGATATCAGAGAAAAGAGGACTGTATGCAAGTGTTGTGCAAACATTCCTTCGGCATCTCTTATAAACAAGATATTACCAATGAAAGTTAGATGTGTGGTCACAGACAGTGCAGCCATTCTTCTAATATCTATTCTACCATGAACTAGACAAATAAGGTAAGAAAATTTTATGGGCTTCCATGATACAAACTATTTTGAGAGACAGTATCTAGACAAAATAACACTTATGACACCTGCCTACAAAAGAGAAAATTAATTTTAAGAACTATTTTACTGAGAAACTTAAGAACCAGTAATTTTCAGAGGGACTGCATTCAATAATTTGGCATTTTGAGCATGACCTTACTATATGATTCGTCTTCTTGAGGCCATTTTGAGGGCTAAGGCACAACTAATAAAAATGACAGTATCAGTTTGGTCATGTTTTATGAGTCAAAGTAAAGATTTTTCTGATTAGTACAACTTGAACTACTTATAAGTCATTATATAATAATATATTCATATTACATATTCTTCATTCTCACACATGTTACGAAGTACCCAAACAGAAATTTTCAGATAAAGAAAACCTATTATAAGTAAGGCTACTTGGAAAATGGCTCTGTCCTGTCTTCCAGATTTTTTAAAGGAAATTCTATACCTGAATTGTTTTGTTTTGTTTAATCAGAATTTGAATATTTTCATTAGTAATGAAATACTTCCCAAACACAGCACTCTGATCCAAAGCATTTTTTCATGAGATAGTGTTGCAATTTTTTTTAAACAGCCATACTCAAAGAGCTATCATTTGAACACCTCAGACAAAACAAGATTCCAAAATATCATACAAAGTAGAAACATCAGTTTGTCTATTTCACATTCAGAAGAACAAACCAAGCAGATTTCTCAAGAAAAGATATTCAAAGTATTCAATAGCAGGTCTGCCAGGAGTGACTGCCAAAAGACCAGATGGCCTGATTGGAAAAGAGATATAATTAACATTACTTGCCACTATTTCATAGTTTATTTTTTCCCTACCTAACAGTGAAGAGTGAGACTTCAAATATTTGCTTGTGTCAGAATGGAAACTTCTAAAACAGCCATAAGTGTATTTACAAAGCAATGTTCTCTCAACAGAAAAATATTAATAGTGACGCATTTTCAGATACTTTCATGTCAGTTAGCAGAAAAATAAAGAATTTGAAACATTTTGCTACCAACCACCATACATGGACAGATAACTGGAATTAATTTTCAGTTAAAGTATAATGGTATTGAGAACACTCATAAAACAATGATCAAAACCTTTGTGATTTATACTGGCAAGTGTCAAAAGGGCAATGATTGAATTTTTGGAATTGTGAATTTGAACAAAATCTTTGCAAAACTTTGAAAAGTAAGATTACTTGGCTATTATGCACTGGCTCACTTTGTATCCTATAATCCTAGCTCCTCAGGTAAAAGAAAAGAGGTTTTACTTAACAGAAATGCAATGATCAAATGCAAGGAAGAGTTCATTTATGTTTCATGTTCCTCATTCAAAACTGTTGCTGCAGCAAACTCCGTGTGTATTTATCGCATGCACAGCCATAGGGAGAATTTATTCCACAATAAAATGTCTCTCCACTAAGATTACAGAAGTATTGTAGTAGTATGTAAATTAAAAAAGCAGGTCCAGTATAACTGCTTAATTTCTTTACATCAGAGGACGTGAAGGAGTATATTAGAGAATACAATTTCACAGGCTACAATTACAAACAAACCTTTCAAGTATTTTCCTGCCTAGGTATACTTGTTTTTGGCATATTTTCCCTCGGAGTACAGTAACAAATCTGCAATAGCGTGCCTCAGTAAAGATACTTCTCCTTAAGGAAGAGCAGTACAAGCAAAAAACAAATATTGTGTCAGAGATGCAGTCTTTGTATTCATCCTTCTTTAATACTATCTGCTGAAATAAATAAGCAGCTCATAGTGATTAGGAAAAATGTGCCTCACATAAACCAGTATTCATCCCTAGAAGAGTATGAGACTTTTGTTGTTGTAGAGAGGCAGAGAAACATGGTTAAAATGATTAATTAAGAGAAAATACATTCAATTTCAGTGGAACTGCCAAGAACATGATTATCTTTTTGTCTAGAGAAAGTTTCCAGAAACTTTCTTAGCTGTCTTTTCTTAGACCAATCATTTAAAAGATTAAAATATCTTTGTTAGTTTATATATACCAGCCCGACCGATATAACCTATCCAACATCTCCCTTAAAATCCATATTCATTGCATCCCTTGTATGTAAAAGAGAGATGACAATGTGACTGGGGGGAATCTCATTGCTTTACTGTGTGTAAATTGCTCTTGCTTCCTCAAGATCACTCAGCAGAATAAAACCACCTGCTATTTATTTAGGTCTTTCTTTAGCCTAGCTCATTTCTTTCTTGCGAACAACTAGCAAGAAGTATCACCTGACCCAGGAGCCTCCTGCCCCTCATCCAGAGTAGTTTCACTGTGTTGAGAGTCCCAAAGAGGTTTTTCTCCAGTCTCAGTGGTGCAGAAGCAACACTATGTTCAGCAGCTACCTTGGCTCTGTGGGCTGTGGGTCCTGCCAGACAGCAGGAGCACTAGAGGGTTACACACTGTTGGCAGATTTACACCTTAGCAACTTGGGGTGGACAGCACTGAGGCCATTCTCTCTGAGCTGTTCCTGAGGATTTATTGCCTCCTCTATGTCAGACCTTCATCCTCCTCTGTGGGGCTCTGCAGAGCTTGGGACTAAATTCTGGGTCGTTAAGATGAAAACAGAAACTAAGGGCGTGGAAATCCCCTTAGGGGATAACACTGATAGGTTAAGGGTGCCTTTTGTCATGATTGGATAAAGGCGTTCCGGGCTCCTGAGGATTGGCTAGAAGTGGCTCAAGGAGTCATGTGAGCACCTYGTGKAGAGGGTGTGGGAGTCCTTGGTGAGTCCTCACGGGGAGGGGGCAGGGCTCGTTTGTACAAGGGTATTTAAGCCGCAGTGCAGGGTTAGTAAAGGCTTTTGATTCACCATCTTGGAGAGTCCAGCTCCTCCATACGCCCACACTGATCTGGAGCACAAATCCCTAACTTAGCACTGCTAATGTTGTGTAGAACTAGTGAAAGCAGTGCTAAGGACTATAACAAAGAAGATCTCAGTGGAGATGCCCTTAAGATAGAGGGTGAAGGAGGAGGGACAAGAAGACAAAGCAGTCAATAACCTCTCCATGTGTACAATGTCTTGTGCATCCATAGGAAAAGTTGTGCTTCAGCTTCACGAAATCCCTCAGGTGCCTTTGGAAGAAATACTGCTAACAGGATATAACCTTTTTTTTTAAAAAAAAAAAAATAATTTCAGTGTTTATATACATTTTTCTTGAACATAACATGAGTACTGAATTAACTTTTTTAAGAAAACAAGCTTTCATAAGTAATATTACAATTCAGTATTTATAAAGAGCTATCTTCTAAAAGTAAAGAAATATTTTGATCAGTAAAACTATCTGACAGCACTCAAGTATGGATGAAGTATGAATGTTATTAGGAACAGCAATCTTATTTTAAATTGAAAGACATGTAAATATTATCCTTTTAATTTTTCTTTGGTCTTGTACTGATAACACTAAAGAAGCTGTATAAAAATAGTCTGAAAATACATCTTTTAAAAGCAGAAACAGTTTAAATAGAAAATATTATAGGAAGGTCTCAATATTTAAATCCAGATAACTAGAATAAAACTGTCTATCCTTGGAGATATTTAAGACTTAACTAGCCATGGTCCTGGGCAGCCTGTGCTAGGTGACTCTGCTTTAAGCAGTGGGGATTGGCCTAGATAATCTCTAGAAGTCCTTTCCAACCTCAGCCATGATGTAACTCTCTGGCATAAGTATCATATACAGCATACACTGTGATGAGCACAACTAGGAGCTAGTAACCTCTGTACCCTGAGATAAACAGCACTGATCATGTTTAAGAGACATTAACTCCCATTTCCAGAGTACCAAACATAGCAGGAGCTGAAGATCACTGCTGCTCACAAGTTATTTCTGGATTAGCAAGTTCTGCAGAGTGGTAAATGTGTAGAGTGCAGTCTTCGTGCTTGAGGACCTGACATTTTCACAATACATATTTCAGGGGTTGTTACTTTGGAATAGCTTTAGTGTGCTCTCACAGATAACAGGCCATTTGCACCTGGAATGTGCTAGTTAATGCTCATGGAGTTCATTTTCCAGTTCAGTTTTGTCCAATCTGTGTGCTCTGAGACAGCACAGTAGATGAAGAAAATCAGGAAGCTCAAAAGAATATTGGTGAAAGAAATTACAAATGCACTTCCCAGGGAAAAGGTAAGGTGATTCCACTAACCAAACACCTTGCTATTTTTCTGTTAGCCCAACTAATTTCTACCACCATGCATATCATCCCATGTGGGAACAAAGAGAATTTGGCACAGTGATCATGAAAGGTTTGAAGCTTTGAGTAGGTGTTTTACATCTGGGAGTGTTAGGAGACAAAGGCTCATATACTTCAAAGGTCCTGACTGATTGAAGGTAGCCAGTTGCATGGCCTTGTCTCGCTGTAGACTATTCTTGGCAAGATCCAAAGTAGAATGAGAACAGCTAAAACTCTTTGGAAGAAACATTAATGTCCATTGTAACTAAAATCTTAAATCAGTCTCGTTGTCACCACCCAAGTCCCTACATCAAGACTTTATTACTGGATGAATAAAGCTGAGGCTGGGAATATGATGAGTTCTGGTTTTCCATTTCTAAGTCATACATGTTTTTTTTCTCAGCGTCTCTCATTACATTATTTTTTTTTCTGATTTTATTTTTCATTTTGCTCCCCTCACAAACCACATACTGTTTTTGGACTCCAGGATTTTTTCAGCTGATAAATGACAAGAGCATGCCTGCATCACTGAAAGAAAACAGGACACTAACATTAACTCTGTTTAATGGTCATCTGGTCATCTGTGCTGTTCAATTGCTAGAGAACTCCATGGCATGGGCTTGGTGTGCACAAAGTGACAGCCTACTAGAAATGCAAGACAAGATGTGCAAATATGTTCTACAGTCTAGCAGTCTGAACTGCTGAATACATTTTTGCTGAATTATATTACCCATCTCAAACTCAGCTCTTTCAAATCATCTATGGAGAGATTGTCTTGAACTAATATTGTCAACTTTCTCTAAAAGTTGTATCTAGATCTTGAGGCACTCCCTATTTTTGTGACATTCCTTATTGCAAAATGTATTTGTGAGACTGGTAAACAAAAATAGAAAGCTAGATCCTGACAATAATTTGAACTGAATAGATCTTCTTCAGACATGTCTATTTCCAGTGCAGAGTCGCTTTTTTTCATTAAAGAACTTTACACATTAGCAATTTTTGAACATGAGCTATAGACAGGTTAATTTCTCTTCGAGATGGCCTATGCATGCAGTAACCAGTTGTCAATATTGACAAAATTCTTACAACACTGAATAAATAGCAAATCTCTAATTCTAAAGCCAACACTCTGAAACAACTTTTTTTTTTTTTTTTTTTTTTAACTTCGCACTGTCATATGTGGAATGTGGAGAAAAGAGACCTCCGGAAGTCCTGCAAGTGAAATTTCATTTCTTTTATGAAATCAGCTCTGAAACAAAAAACAGAGTGACTGCTGAATTGTTTTTTTTTTTAATTTTCACTTTTCTAGCTTTGACTTTCTTAACTCTCCTTCCAGGATATCTGAGTAGGTTTAATCAGATTACTAGTTTGAAAGCATGGTTTGGGGGGCAATGAGGTGATCTTTTATGGCTTGAGAACGGTGAGGTGAGCTGTTAATTCTAATCTGCTTTTCAGAGAGGAGGCACTCTGCACCTTAAATGCTATTCAAGACATATTAGATCTACTGTTTAAATTTAATATTTTTTTCATCTAATCTGGGGGGAAAAAAAAGACTTGTTGTGTTTTTTATCTAAAAGAATCGCAGAATTGCAGAGTCATTGAGGTTGAAAGGGACCTCTAGTCCAACCCCCCTGCTCAAGCAGGATAACCTAGAGCACATTGAACAGGGCTCAAGCAGGGACACCTAGAGAATGGTCCTTGATAAAAAGAATGAGTTGGACTAGGTGATCTCTAGAGGTCTTCTCAATCTCAACCATTCTGCGATTCTGAGTGATTCTGTAATAGCGAGGGTTAATAAATTTCTAAAATATCTTAATGTGTAGCTTACTATGATTTGGAGAGAAAGTTGTATTTGGCAGTGGTTCTCTAGAAAGAAAAAATAGCTGAAAGAGTAAATGAAAATAATAGACAGATATTGGTGATTCAGCATGGTATATTGCAGCTTTTGAGAAACACAAAAAGACTTCACCTTTGTTTATCTAGCTTTGTATATAAAACATTCTTATAAACTTAATTACATATTATTGAGAAATTCTCATGAAATTTCCTTCATTGCTGGTATGTATTATTTAAGGTCACAATAATTTCCTTCTAAAAACAGGACAAGAATAAGATCAGAATCCCAAGGAGTTTATTGCAAGTGCGAACTTGGTTTCTAACATATGGTGGACTACAGATGAAACAGTGATATTTTTAGCAAATAAATGCCATTATCTTAATTGTTTTTAGTATATTGTCTGTTAATTGTCTTGATTATGATTTAAATATAAATAATATATATATAAGAATAATATAAATTAAATTGCAAAATTTCCAAATGTCTAAATAAGTAAAGGAAGAAAAAATAGCAAATGTGGAAATTCAAAAATGAGAGACAGACCCTGTCAAAATCAGTCAGCCAGATTTTATGCATTATCATTAGGAGATGTGATTTTATAAGACACTGTATGTAAGTGTTTTTGAAATCATTGAAGGAAAAACCTCTCTAGGAAATCGAACTTGTGAGCATGTGTAAACTAGAACTGAAATGATTCTAATGCCATATTGCTTTATAAATGTTTATAAATAGGCATTCTCCATGTGAAATTTGGTAATCTGTACCCTTTAAGCTGTACAAAATGTGCAACAGCTGTCAGGTTATTTCAAGATTGTGGAAAGGTCAATGTAGGTGTTCATAATGAGCAGCAACCCCCCAGTAGTAGTACTGTGCATGTACCAGTATTGAAAGCATGCTGTGATCATGAAGTGTCTGTAAGCAAGATATTTGGAGAGAGGTGGGGCAGGATACTGAAAGGTACTTTTTATTTTTGAAAACTACAACGAGAAGAAAGGGGATTTAAAATGGTTATTACGCTGTCAGGAGAGTATATGCAGGAGGAAAATGGAAGGAGTTGCAGTACAAAACATCTCCTGTCAGAAGTCAAATCAAAGGGGAAAGTCAAGTCGAAGAGGAAATAGCAAATATTGCAGGATACAGTCTTCTTGTATTTCTAAGCCTTGAAAATTCTGCATCTATTAAAGGAAGATACTTGACCAATGTCTCCAGGACATGGACTGAGAGGAAGTAGCCAGGGCTGAAAATACGGAAAGTGGGCTCTGCATCTGCTTGGTCCAAGCCTTTGTGGGGAATATGGATTCTTGGGGATTATTACAACAGCAAAAAGAGGCAACTTTTTGTCAAATATAATTTAGGATTGTATCTTCAGTCTTCCTGGCTCAGTGGTTTTGTGTTATATCTAATACAGAAACTAGAATGCATTTTTTTGGAAGGAGAGAAAAAAAAAAAAAGCTTTATTTATCTGTAGTTGAAGGGAAAGTTGGGTGAAAATAACAAATTCAATACTCTCTTTCCCTTTTCAGTAATGAATAATACAAATACAGAATGAGTAGACACTGCAATAAGCCTGACCCTAAAGCACTTTCATTGACCTAGAAATGGAGAGTGTCATCTATTTTATTATGAGAGTCAATATAATTGTCAATATAAATTTTGAGACCCTTTAAAATATTTCTACCCAGGAGGTAGGAACTCCCTGTTGTAGCTGTTCCATGGACTTAAAAAAAAAATGACACTTCAGTGGTGAAAATTAAGAGTTTTGGTGTTATATTTGTCTGGCATTATATTTGATATTTATATGGATACAAAATGAATCAATTCTGAGTGCCTGCCATGATAAAGAATTACAGAACTTTTTCATCATAAAAGTGTCATCAGGCTAAAGAAAATATATATTTGCTTTAAAGCTGCTTTTTAAATAAAAGTAAAATAGCTCTGCCTTTTACTGGAATGTGTCAGCATGGGACTGTCCTTTTGAAAAGAGCTACAAGTTTACACAAGCAGTGCGAACAGGGAAGTGGGAATGGACACATGCCCGTCATTCTCCCAAAGGACATTGTGTCAAAGCCTCAATACATTAGACTTAACAAAACGTCTTCAAGATGGTCCTTCTCTTCTGCTTTAGCAAGGGAGAAACAATTTTAGCTTCCTCTTCTCCTTAATAAGAACAGCCTGAGATGATAGTTAACCTGCATGCTGGGGCAGAAAGAATAAGCAATTGAATCTGGCTTCTCAGCCCCACGGAACTCTAGCCACATAGAGGGATATTTATGGTACATACTTATTAAAACTGAATGTTTTGGTCTGAAGGAAGACAACTTTACACAGTCTGTCTTTAAGAACACATTATAGAAGATTTTATTTCATTCCAAGGCAGAAATACAAAAGACTGCAGAACATAGGAAAGAGTCAGGAAATCAAATTTTGGACCCTCAGTCAAGCTCCCTTCTTCATGGACCTTGGACTACTCCATTCAGATTAAATTATTTTGAACAAATACTCCCAGAAGAGCAGAAAAATGTAACAAATCCAGGGGTATGTAGTGTATTCTTCATCACTATCAGGTAGTATTACTTCCTATTTACGCTTGTAATTTTATATGCTTTATTCCTTTGTGGCAAGATTTAAAGAAAATTCATTGCAATATAGAAACCAAAACTACCTCTGGTGACAGCATCTTATATTTTTATCCCTTTTCTGATATAGTCAAATAATTTCTAAATACATTGAAATAGTCCCTTCTGAATCACTCACAAAGCTTTAATCTTAACCTCATCTTCTAAATGAAGAACTTAACATGTCCCAGTGTTTGTATACTATACATAAATTGCTTCCAGGCCTAACATCAGGGACTGCATATCCTTAAAACTCAACTTCACAGGTTATATGAACCCAGAGACCAGATTTGACTTGCCAGAGAGGTGGATCCTCACATGAGCCTAAATCTGATATGTCATTAACTTTTCTGCCCAAGGATGCCTTCCAAGACTTGTGCACTTTCTTTCTTCCGTCTTCTAGACTCATGCTGTGACTGGGAGTAGCTGAACTAGAGAAAGCAATTGTACATATCTGTGCAACCACTGAAGCAATAGAACACAGAACTGTTGATACCTTAACACTTTTAAATCTAGATGAGGTAATATTGACCAAACTGCTGTATAAAATTGCTTTGTCCTTGATCAACATAAAAGCAGCAATTTTAGTTAAGGAAAATGTTCTTCCTTGAGATGCTAACAAGTAGTCATTTCCTACAAATTACTACTTTGGGGAGGACCATCCTCTTACCTTGACAAACATTGCCTCAAGTTTTTACAATGCATGGAGCTGACATAAATGACCAGTCTATTTACTGTGTTTTTTTCTTTTTCTTTTCTTTTTTAAATTATATATTCTGATGAGCAATTTGGTTATACAAATCTTCTGTTGTTGTTGTTTTGACTGCCCTATAACAGTTGTTTCTACTGGTTTACTATAGTTCAATCTGTTAAGCTTGCTTCATTTGCTTCTTAAAGTCATCTATATATCTACCTAACCACCTCAAAGAAGCTTCCCAGAGACCTTGAAGTAAATATAATTTTCCTCAGATTCCTTCTAATGACAAGAACCCACAGGAAGTAATCATTTATGGATGTTTGTGGATTTTATGATAGTTGAGATTTTGACTGGTATATATTGCAGTTGCATTTTTACGCTTTTGCTTTACTTCTGCAGCTCTAGTGTGGATGATACTTAAAAGAACCAAATTTTGCTTGTTTTATAATTACCCTTACTACAGTGCTACAGTGATTTTTTTTTCTATTATTATTATTTTTAGCTTAAGCATATCAAAAACAAGAGTCCACAGATTCATATAAAATTTTTCGTATCCTTATCTTCTTAGAAAACTGCGTATTTGAATGTCCTTCTACTTTAGGTAGCATGTTTTTTATCTTACTTGGAAGCTGATGGGCTGAGATTTATTCTTCCCATTATTCTAAGTGATTTCTTTAGTTAGCTATATCCTCTGCACTGCCAGAGATACAGTTATTACAGGAAAGTGTATTTGAATAAACCAAACAAATTATCAGTGAACTGCCTTTATTAAATAAGCAAAGTTAACACTCCCGTGCAGTCTTTAACACACTAGGAAAGAGAGGAAGACCAGAAAAGACATAATCTCATTTTGGGGAACAGCTCTGAAGAGTCTTCTCGTTAATTTGCATATTCATTACTAGCTATCTGAACAGTATGGTGAATATGTGATCCATGGTAACCTCAGGGTACTTTAATCTATTGATTATTCTCACTTCATTAACATAGCAGAATTAAATCTTGTTTATATAACCTTATGCTAACATGTCCTTAGTAAAAAATACTCATTAACTTCATGCAATTGAAATTTGCCTTTTTAGTATACGATCTGAACTACACCTTTATAACATCTGAACATCTTAGAAAATAAGAAGTTCCTGTTTTCGACCCAAACTCTGACCAGACTTGCATTCTACACCTTTCACTTTCTAGTCTTGCTTACCCTATTTCTCATTTACTGAAGAATGGGAAGGTAATCCATTTTTAATACTTATTCTCCACAAAAGCTTGTCTTGTGCTCTTCTGAACAAGTAATAGTTTGTTGCTGTGCTGATCTTTCTCAAATCTTGGAGACAACAAGAAGTATGATTCCCTCATCAGCATTTCGTTATCAATGGAGCTCCATTTGCAGTAGAGACACCTGACTTATCAACCTGAACAACAATGAATATGCAAAAACAAAGGTCTCTGCAGAAAGAACGCTTACAATTTACCTTTCCACATGCCAATGTGTGTTCTTTTCATCACAAAATAGGCTTAAACACATTTATTTTATTTCACTTTGCTTATTATTGAACTCTAAGAGGAGACATTCATTTATATTTTCAGAAGGATTTATATAATCAGAGTCAATCATTTCCTTTGCGAAAGTGTACTCATCTCCTCTAAAAGTACATTAGGATGACATTTAAAGTTATTGAGTCAAGGAAACTGATGTTTTATCCTTTTCAGAACAGAATTTTATAAACACCTATATGGAAAAATATAGAAATGGAAGCATGATAAGAATTAACTGTGTCCAGTTTATTTGCAAAAGTTGTACTGTTTTTTCATATTGGTGATTTGCCAGTTGACAGGTGGGAGGAGGACGATGGAAAGAATCAGGCACCAAGAGAAAGAATGGATGTGTTTACTATTAATATCAAATAATATGAAACAAAATGATACATCTAACAAAACGATAAGCTTACTATGCTCTGGGTGTTAACAACAGACAAAATAAGCAAGGTAATGCACTTAACCATTACTATATGAGGGAGAGAGAATAGTGATTAAGAAAAAGATATTTCACCAATTGCTTCAATACGTTACCATCATCCAGATCCGCAGTCACTGGGGGAGCTCCTGTTGCAGTAAGGATTTGGAGAACCTTCAACCTGGTAACTGGGAGGTCTAATGCGGTGCGTCCACCCGTAAGTGAGGTCTCCAAAGTCACTGCAAGAGGGTCCAGCTTTTATAAAACCAAATCAACATGGCTTGCATTTTCTTTGTCAGCAGTAACATCTGTCATGTTCTGCTCTCTTTATCATCTGGGACCGGGGCCTGGCCAGAGCCTTGGCTTCAGATGGGAAAGTTTCCTTCCAGGTCAAGAACACTTGTGTGAGAGCCTACAAAAGTAACAATTTCATGGGCCTACAATGGCATGAGCAATTTACAGGCAAGTTCTGTGATTCACAGGCAAGGCAGAGCCGTATTCAGCTGTAAGTCAACCCTGACTTGGGCCTGTGGTTCAGGCCCTAGCACTTCAATCAGTAACTTTAAGTTTGTTCTGTTTAACAACTTTTCCTAATCATATTTACTTTTTAGGACCAAACTCAGTTCTGACGTAACTAAGTGCACCAAACCAAACGTATTTGAATGACAGCAACTAAAGGCACTTTTAGTTTGATCTGTTAGGTTATCGGACATAATATACGAAACAGTTTCTCTGTGGGTTGAGATAGATGATTTTTGCTAGCTTATTGATGGGAAGTGGTCAGAACTGTGTGAAGGTCTATTCTTTAAAATTAAATCCTAGCCAGCATCCTTCTCTGAGGCTTGACCCAAACTATGACAGCCAAAGATCACACTCCTGAGATGAATGTTGCAATCATGGAGTTGAACTGAGATGTCTTACTCTTTTCAAAGAGCAAAGAATAAATTGCAAAATAAAAAGGACACTAGATTAAGATGTCATTGAACACAAAAAAACAATAAACTGTTTATTGAAACATCAGTCTCTGAAATGTCTAGTTAAAAAACTGTTTTTATAACCAGAATCTTCACAGCCGACTACAATTTAGGAGAGAAGATATCTTCCTCTTTCACATATCTCTATCCCACTTCTGGCTGGCTTTTATTAGGTTAAAATATTACCATTTTCTTGGAAAACTATTCACAGAATCACAGAATCACAGAACAGGTGAGGCCGGAAGGGACCCCTAGAGATCATCTAGTCCAACTCCCCTGCCCAAGCAGGGATACCTAGAGCATGTAGCACAGGGTGGCATCCAAGCGGGTTTGGAAGATCTCCAGAAAATATTCCTCTTATGATAGTGTGGGAATGAAAAAAAAAAAGAAAAAAAAAGAAAAAAAAAGCTTTGTCCTCTGTTTTACTAACCAATTACTTCCATAAATTTAAGTTTTTTGAAGAAACATTTCTGGAATTTAGAAGGATGAGGAACTGCCCCTTTCCCTTCCTTTGCCTTCTTATCCTTCTCCTTCCCTTCCCTTCATTCCCTTCCCTTTATATGACACACCGGAGCAATTCTTATGGGGAGCTGGTTGTCTCAGGAATGTTGGTCAGGTAGAGGCCTAAACTTTTTTGTTTCCATACATCTCAGTACTCAAAAGATATATGTGCTTTAGCCAGTAGAGTTAAGCAAATTTATGACTTCCTTTGCACCTTCCCCTTTTAAAAACCTCCTCCATTATACTTATAGTATTTCCAGGTAGATATTATGATCTATTTCTCTAGTCAGGTATCACCAATTACCAGCTACACACCTATTGCCAAATTTTGTAAAGTTTGAGTATTTCAGAGAATATATTTAAATAGTATTGAAAAAATATCCTCAAGTCTAGTATTGTCTCCTTGTCAAGACATTGCATTGACTGAGCAGGACATTAAATTCTACCTGCCTTTGCTTCTCAGATACTAGACCTGTAGGAGCTATTTGGGAAGTAGATTACAGCATATCCATTGGACTCTTGATTGTAGTATTCTTTGTTTTCTAGGTTACTTGATTTGAAACCATAAAAATGTATTAGATATCTGATCTATAGAATATCTTTTTTTTTACTTAAAATACAGAGTAGGTTTACACAGTTATGATAAGGCAATTTAAAAAGTGAAAGAAAATTGGAAACTAACTTTGTTTCTCTGAGTCAGATGAAAAAAATCAAGAAAATAGATGTGTTCAGGCCCTCCAGGGTAAACATTCTGCAAAAATAATTGCTCTCTTTCATCTCCAGCTAAAACTCAGACGAGTAGTAATGTCCATAATAATTATCAGTGGATTAGTCATCCACAAACACTCCTGGCAATCAGAACTGAAGTTGCCAAGAAACAGTTGGGATCTCCCTTGGCTCTCTCCTTCTAGATGGGGAAACAGCTGCTCCAACTGTCATACATCTCTAGGGACCCCACTAATAAGTGAACAGGAGTTTTTGCAGCTTCCAACACTAGAAAGACAGGGCAACCTGAATAAACTAGCAGCTAAGCAAGTTGCATTGCCTGACACTACTTTGCAGCAATTCAGCACAGCATCCCTTCCTTCCTCTGCCTGCAAACACACAGTTCCTTCCAGCAGTACCTGTGCGTGCCTTCCAGAAGAGACGTGGCTTGACACACACTGCGCTTGGCTTAAGTTCAGTGCCTTTTGAACATCATAATCACAGCTCATGCTCTAGAGTATTATGTATTCTTGCCTAGCATAAAAAGTCATTGCTTGTGACACATTAATGAAACATTTATGCTAAGTTGATTACACCCTTTCCAGTGCCAAGCCTGCTCCTCATAAAGCAACCAAGATTGTTCACGTATAAAGATTATTCCAGCTTCAGCTATAGAATACCAGAAAGCTTTGCATACAAAACAGAAGATGAGAAGTTTCAGAAATCATAGGAAAATGCAGCTATAGGATATTTAAATTATCATCAATATTTAAATTATGGGACTTTTTTGGTAGCTATGATAAATTATCTATATACAAAATAAATACTAAAATATTTGAACTGACAGAAATTCTTAATTTATTACCCTGACAATGTTTAAAGTTTTAAGAGCTAATAGAACAGACAGAATCTTTAATGATGGTATTCATGGTAGAATCAAAACTTTACCCAGGGAAAAATTCATTTCAAAACACTTCAGACCAAAATAAAAAGTTTTATTTTGACTTTCTTGTTTTGCTTACTCACATACATTTTTCATACATACATGCATTTACACACAAAATGACACATTCTTAAAATTCTATAACTTCTCAGAAAAGTTATTCCACAAGAAATATGGGCTTCTCACTCTAGTTTGAAATGTCTCACAGAATAAAACTTTCAAAAGCTTTAAAGTTACACTAATTCAAACTATAAGCAACAAAAATCACGTATCTGCATGTTTAGGATCAGAAAAGGGAAATTTGACTTTATACATTAAATTCACTTTTTTTTCTATAATATTCAAAATGAGGTCTAAATCTCAGCCTAAAGCGCACCTTAAAAGTACTTTTCAAAACAAACTTAAAATATTTCTCAATAAGGGAAAAAATAAACAATCAGGAAAATCCTGAGGCTTTTTCTTCATGAGAGGAACATGTCAAAGCTAAGTTGTAAGGAAGAGCTTAGCTTTTGAGGAAGAGCTTGGCTTTGTACACTGCTGCCAGGTGCAGAGAGCGTGTCCTTGTCAATGTTGCTTAGGACTAGGGGGAATGTTGCAAGATAATGTCTCGTGATGTCACAAGGTGCAGCCTGGAGGCACAATCACTTATGTGGGGACATGAACAACAAGTGCAAACTGTGCCTTAGAGCATCTGGACATTTAGAAATGCTGGACTATTCTAGCCTCCTCTGTGAAGACACAGACATTAATACCTCCTTGCATTTGTTCTGTGTCTGTCCCTACAGACATCTCACACAGGAACAGAATTTTGCCTTGAGCAAACAATATGCCTTGTCTTTTCTAGTCTTCTGTTTTGCTAAAATAGTCCTTTTTTCTTTTTCAGTAAGACTAGTTTTATAATCCCCGTTCTCATTTTTCTTCCCTTAAGGTAGCTCAGAGGAAGCCTGAGAAAACAAATTTTCCTTTGGGAGACTAATTTTTCATTGCTCATGAAAAATTTTGCCTTCTAAAGCTGTGTCAAAAATCTGTTGAGTAAAGTAAGAAACAGCTTTCTCCTTTTTTAAAAAAAAGTTTTAAAAGGGAGTTGAGAAGGAAAATATTTCTCTTTCTCTCTTCTTAGATATAATAATAATAAAAAGTTATTGTGGGTTAATTGTAATGCCAGGTTGCTCCAGTTCATTATCTATTTCAACTGCTAAGACTATCCTGAACTGCAGGTCATGATTTATCCCTAACTGTGTACCTATTTACAAACTATTCATCATGATGGTGCAAGGATAAGAAATTAGTTGGAATATGAATGTAGAGTCCATTTTTTGAAAAAAAAAGTTATATTTTCATTTCAGAATCCTGTACAGAAAAATAACTATGAATACAACCATTATCTTTCTGAGTCCTCGAAAAGTTTCATCTGAGATGCTATCTCTGTGGTTTAATCTAAACTGAAGTTAAATCCCAAATCTTCATCAGTTTGGTTTCATGTATTTTCTCACTGCATAATGAGAACATGAAGGCTGCATTGAATACCCATATTTTTTTTCAAAAACATGTTCTGTTTTCCCCTAAGAAGTGTGAAGGAAATTAATGTTTTCTTAAGGAGAAAAAAAAACCCAAAAAAACAAACAAAAAACCAAAAAACCCTAATCTCTTCACTGTCATTCACATGCAGACAAGTATTTCTTAAATGCTTCCCAAAGAGGAAAAATTAGCTAGTATAATTCTTTTTTAGTAATTTTGTTAAATCTCCAGCCTGTCATTAAGCAACTGTGAATCAACATTAAAATAATTTCAGAAGATTATTTTCTGCACAAAATGAGTAAACATATATGTGTGTATTTCATGACTACAAGAAAAAAAAATCTGTTTTAAGAGGGTAATCTGTCAGTGATTTTTTTAAAGACAATTAGCATCAAAGTAGTGAAATTTTTATTTCCAGATATTTGTAAATAGATGTTTGTAAAAGCAGCATTTTATTTGTGCATTTTTAAATGAACCAGTGAACTGAAAGTGGCCACTAGCTCTTGGGTGTTTATAGCTTGCCTTAAGAAGCTGAGGTATGTTTGAGTAATAACTCTAAAGATATCTCATAAGAAAAAAAAACAAACACACAAATGAACAAAAAACAACAAAAAGAACACCACAAACATCTAGTTAATTTTCTGTTTCTGTTAACCTGGTGCCCCAAAATTCTTAAATTATTTCTATACTTCTCCTGACAGTCTTCTTTTTTTCAGGAAAATAATGCTCAATATTAGAGTCTTCTTTTACAGTTCTGTTTATTTAAAAAAAAAAACAAACACATATTCATACAGTACAGATGCCTGCAAATAAACATGTGGGAATTCTCAAAGCCTCTTCCTGCCATCTATCGTGAAAAGATGTCAAGAAATACATCACCTAAATAATTTATTTTCTGAGCTCATGACACTTTCTTAAAACTCTGAAAATGAGATATTTACCTTTATTAGTACAACCACTCTTGTATAAGAACAGTTTGAATGCCTTACAGCTTTCATCTAAACACCTATGACTGCATCTATTGTTCTTCTGATACTTTTCCTTGCCTTAAATATCTATTGTTAGTGCCTAGCCTATACTATTATCTTCTTCAAGGTGAGCCTTTCACTTGCCTGTTATTGAGGACTTTTCATTACAACAAGAAGCTGAAGAATTGTATACAGCTTTGTAGTACAAAGGAAAGCAGGAGACAAGGGAAAAGTGTTGTCCCCACTTTCCGCTTCTAACTTGATTTGGCAAATGTATCTACAATCCATGACTTCTCCAAGGAATGTTGTCATCATCACAATGCATAATCATCAAAATTTGCCACGTTATTACAGCAGAAGTGACTCTTACAGAAGACATATTACAGTATGCCTCCCAGTGAACATGAAAGTCCATATGCCAATAGGGCTATAGGATAGCTCAGCTTCACTGCCCCCAAATAACTCATGGGCTTGCTCTCCAAAACCATGTTGATAATGTAGGCCACAGATGGAAGAAGCCACCAGGAAAAAACTCAGGCAGTATAGCAAAGGAGCTATAGCTCTTGGCAAGCAGACATGGAAATAACCTGGGAAATAAAGATAGCTTTAGTAGAAGAAAAAAAAATAATGGAATGCCGGTTTAGGTGAGGAATCAATAATGGAACAAAGAACCTGACACAAAAGAGCATTGTCTTTCAGGAGAAAGAACAGAAGTTGCAGAAGAGTCATAGAAAGTCCAAAGAACCAATAATGACGAAAACAGAGAAATGAAACCTAATGGGAAAGGGACATCTTTTGGTATGCATCTGTGTATTAAACTACAAAATGAAAAAGAGTGGTATATTTCAACAATGTGTATTCTTTATCCTCAGTGCTTCTAAGGAGGTTGACCTATAGACGTTTCATAATTTTTTAAGAAAGGAGCAAAACACTGATGTAGAGAAAGGGCTTAGATTTGACAGTATTAATTTGGGGATTTAACCCAAATTTTGCTCTCACAGGCAAAAGTAGTGGCACACATATCATCCATACCTGGCATCCCTAAATGCATACCCAAAGCCAGGAATGCTTTTTCCCTTCTACTCAGTGCCAGCAAGCTCACATGGAAAGATTACTTAACACTCCATGTAGGAGTAACATAATTATTTAGAGAGGGGCATTGAGGCCAGCTATTTTTTTCCAGGAGATTTAACAGTATGTTATCATGAATCACTAATGTTTTAAAGAAGATTCTTCAAACTAAACTGAATTCTACAAAGAATTTCTTAGGTCACAAAAAGCAAAAATAAATCTTAAAGTGATGGAAAAAAGTTCTTTTAATTTCTCAAGTAATTTCTGGTGATTCTGCTTTCGCTAGTTCCACAACAATAGGTTACTGTATTACAGGCAAATAGCAACTATAATGGCAACCTTATAATGAAAAAAATACTTGGTAAGCTATCACAATTATTCATCTTCAATCAGGACAAAGAAAATACTCTAAACATAAAGGTAAGATGGATCACGATTTTTCTTTGGTGTTTATCAAATCAAAATCAAGCAGCCATAATGAAAAACATCAATTAAAGAAGATGGCTTGTGGGAGGGAGTGAAAAGAAAGCAAGAACAAACATACACTAAGAAGTGAAATTGTGAAGTTAACTAGTACAAAGGCTTTTAACATTAGTAATAGTGATGCACATTATAACAATTGCACTCTTGGCAAGATGTAGCCAAGAAACACTTGAAACAATTTATAAAATTTTAATGACTGAAATAACATTTTAAAAACAGAAGAACAGAAGGATGAAATGGAGGCCGAGAAACATGGAAAGAGAAATTTTATTTATGCTCCATTAATTTATTCATTTGAAAATGTACAGTAAGAAAATAAATAAGGGGCCTTGATAGCTTATGTTTTTGGAGAATAGAGGGATTTGGCTTTTCAGAGATGTCTTGTCTGCCACTGAAACTGATAAATAGTGATTGATGCTGTGAGAACCAAAACTAACAGCACTTCTTCCTGCACGTTAGAGGAAGGAAGAGAGAGAGATACAGCCTGAAGGCTGGACCATATCAGATAGCATTATGAGCAGATGAAAGCAGCAAGCTTTGTCGTCAGGGCTGCTTTCTTATCAGGTTCACTGACACCTCCTGGGAGATTCCCCATCATGGTCTTGAGTCATCCCTTGCCCAGGGCAGACAGAGCACAGGACACCATTGCGCCTCCTTTAGCTCTCACAGATGTGCCTTCAGCCGGGAAAGGGCTGACCTGCTTTCCACCCTCACCAGCCCACCCACATTTCTTAGAGGCTGAATGTAGACCCCAGTGGCTCTGCTGCCCCATAACAGCAGGGACAATATCCAAAACCTAAATAGTGCTGGTTCGTTTGGGTGGCCAGCTACAACTTTATCAGCTGTTACCTTCCGACTGGCTCATACATCCCAAAGAAGAGGAGGAAAACCCTGACAGCAAAATAAGTTATGCAGCTGCAAGCAGCAGCTATAACAGTCTTCCTGCTCACCTGTGAAGGAGCAGAGATTTTTTTGCGCTGCTTTCCGTTTTACCCATCCTGCCTTCTCTCTTCATGTGAGTTTTTCTTTCTCTAAATTATTTTCTCCCTCTGTCTCTGAGAGAAATAAGAAGCTACCTTCTACAATCTGCCAAAGGAGTATCAAGCTTATGAGCATAAATGCGGAGACACAGCTAAAGCACTGAAGTGARCCTTGTAAGGAAGGGCCGTGCTTCCAGCAGTTATGTTGCCACAAAAGTCGGCACATAACATGATTTTTTTTTCTATAGGGAAAGTAATTCCACTGAAGAAAAGAACATATTCTTCCTTCTTTTACGCTCATTTATTTTCAAAGATTTAAAAATTCAATTCAAATCAAARCAATAGCCCTGAAGCATCTGAAATAACTTTTTTCTTTCTTTTTTCTTTTTTTTTTCAAGATTGCTACTACTATCATTTAAAAGACTGTCATATTATGAATATTTCTTTAAAGATATTTTGTAGCTCAAGACAAGTGAATATTTTTAACATAAAAAACATTAATATTTTATATTTCAAATGCCTTTTTTTACCCCATTTATCTTGAAGTAGTGTTAAGCAAGCTAAAATTTCTCTTCTCAAAGACACTGAAAATTTTAAGTATTTAATGTTGTGCAGGTCATGRCAAACATTTTCAACAGTCTGAATTTTTAACAATCTGAAGAGAAGCTTCCCTGCTCAGATGAATCATTCTGATATATTTGCCTAGAAAACATAAACCAGTGTTCACTGCATGGAAAGCTTCACAGCTTTCTTTAATTCATATAATACTAAATAACTAAAATAATAAGCATAACTCCTCTCAAACTTCATTAGGTGTTCTCATATGAAGAGTAATACAGTAATACTTTTTTTTCCTCTCCTGTATGAGTTCATTCAGGCAAGTAAAACTGAGTATAAACTGAGGTAAATCTCTTTGTCATACAGAGGAACTGATTCCCTTGGATATTAGAAAATGTAAGCATCATTTATTGATGTGAAGTGACAAGGATCAGAGTTATCACTATTAAGATAACTTCCCTAGGCTCTTCTACCTTACTAGTAATCAAGGGTTTTTCAAACCCAGCAATACTTTCTTTTGGAATGTGTGTGCTTTAAATAAATATCCTCAGCTTTTTAAGGTGGYTTAACCCTTCTACATGTATCCCCTGCTGCAATAGTTATTTTTTATATTTGCTTAGAAGGAACTTCTTTTCCAAAGGTATGTATGCCCCATAATACTTTTTTTAAGATATATTGCTCTAATGAAAGGCATATTTTCTTACAAGATCTTGATTACTACAGTGACAGTAATATTGTGCTATAACCCACTTTAGCTTTTTTAACTACTCAAGCCACATTCTTCACCATGCTGATTTAAAATGAAGCTTACATATAGCATATTTAGAAGAGATAAGTTTAAATGCTTTCCTCAGGGACGTAGAAATAAAGTTTTACCTCAGGACTGGCTTTGCTTGGTGTATAKCTTAAACCGTTTTTGTTGCTATCTACATTTTAGGGTTTCTTGTTACAAATTAAGTCTTCATACATCTGGCAGTTTCTAGGATGCATGATATCTTATCATTTGTATTCAGCTAAAGACATAAAAAAATAAAGAAAAGCAAAATAAGAGAGCACATGAAGGCTCCCTGCAAGACCTTTGCACGGCAGCACTGGTCCGTGCTGCAGAGTGGCTGGTGCTCCCTCTTTCCAGCCAGCCAAGAGGCAAACTCACAAGAAGGACCTGCAGCCTCTCGTGGCCAGCTGGGGTCCCGCCCAGCTCTATGCCAGCTGCACACCCAGATCTGGAAAATGCCTGCAAGCATTTGTTGGAAATGCTCTCACTGAGTTTGAAAAGCCCTGCAGTTTGTATCAAAAAAAAAATAAAAAAGAAGCCAGCTTCTGACTACCATGTACCATATTCAGGAAAATTCTCCAGTGACAATCTCGTTCTACAGCTTCTAAAATCAGAATTGAGATGGTGATATAAGGGACACTGTGCTTATACTTTCTGTTTTTACTGTATATCATCTGACGGTGTCTTCCAGATACCTGATGAATACTGTTGTATACAATGAGATAAATGATTTATAAATAAATCATATCCTAGAGTCCCAGTTAGGTCAGACTCTTAGGTAATTTCTTGCAATATGTGTAGGTTTGGCTCAGAGGAACATTTATACCAGAATATAATGAAACTTGAAATACATTAGGAACTCTATGTATTTAAAACTCGTGATCTTCTGCTGTTGTAAATGACAGTCCAGCATCATTAAAAGCATTGCTTATAGTTTCTCTGTGTTTTTACTATTTTATTAGCATTATTCATATACTCTTACTATTAATAACTGTAGAAAAGATTCTTTTTTGACTGAAAGGAAGACAATTTAATATATTTTTTAAGGCTTCTACCTTTGCCCATTACTCTATGTAACTTTATTTAAATGTATTCTGTAATTCCTTAAGTATTTAAGAGCTTCCAAAATAAAATTTTGATTTCCAATTACTTCATCCTCCCAGTAAATGCAGTGTCTATCTATGTATTTCTGTGAAGCATCAGCCTCCTCATACTGCAGATACTWCTTTAATATTTGGAATCAGTAGTGCAATGTGCACATGGGAATACAGCAATTGGGCTTTGTCAGGTAGTAGGTTTTGTCATGTAATAACAAAAGCACTTGGTGTGAACTACATGTTGTATTTTCTCACACTTAAACAGCATTGTGTTTCAAGAGCAGAATAATCAAGTGTCTGGCCTATAGGCAGTAGGAAAGGGACAAACACCATTTCCTGCAAGCTTTACATGACACTSAGATTCAAATAACAGTATTAACACGATGATTTCCATTGTCATCCCAGTGCATCCAGAAGGAAATCTATCTCTTTATATGATGATATTTCTAATCTAGAATCTTCTCAGGAAACAACCCCCAGCAGTTTTGATATAGAAAATCTTAAGTCTCATCTTACTGGAGACAAACTTTCATATCAGTAGGCAACAGCAACTAAAAAGAAAAAAAAAGTCTTTGAAAATGTTCCAGCTGAACTTATCATCTAGATTGTTCTTTGAACTAGAGACAATTTCTTGAAAATCATGGTWAAAGAAATACGTTTTCTGTCTAGCAGATTGATTCTTCAGTGAAGCCTGTGCTACAGCAGGATTTGAGACTTCACAATCACAACCCTGAAACAGACTTCCAAGAATATAGTTCAGACTTTCTCACACTGATGAAAATAGCCATCTTTCAACACGTTATTCTTTACAAAAAGTTGTCACTATCATCTGCTTTAACCAGAAAAGATACTTTTCTAACCCACTGTCTCCATAGACCTTGCATGAGGAGTATTAATTTGCTATTGACCAGATTTTCTGCTTCTAAAACATATCAGCACAATCTTGTCCTCATTCAGTGATGTTATGGGAGCAGAATAAACTCTTTAATGTTATAATCTACAGAATCTCCATAGAATTTGTTCAGGATAGAAGCAAATGAATTTGCTTAGGATAGAAGCAAATTAATTTTTGTAGTTTGGTGATGATGTTTGAGTTTGGTTGCTCCTSGAATGAACCTGACTGATGCCTTAGTTTTTAGCCTGGCAAATTGAGATTAAAATGTTTGAGGTATTGGTTTTTATATTGCGAGTGGCTGAGAAGTTCTGCTCTTTCYTTGACTAGCCCCAAATGAAGCTGGGAAGCTGTCTGGACAAGCAGATAGTAATTGCTGACTGCTTGCTGCCCTGCATAAGCATCATGAGAAGAAGAGTTTCTCATTAGATTAGCTCCACTGGGAACAGGGCAGCGAAAACATATGTTTGGGATCTAGCAGTTTCTCTTTCAGAAAGGATGATATGGTTGACTGTAAGCTACATKATCATTCTTTTCCTCTGGGATGCAAAGCAGAAACTCCTCATTGCAAATGCTTTTGCAAAGTAAAGGAACTGTCACATCTGTCTATTGCTTTTGTTCCTCTCTTGCCTCTCTGTAAAAAAGCAGTATACAGGAGAAGCTTCTCTAAAAGCTGAATCGCGCGTCCACAGTTCAGTATTGAGCCCTGCAGTAGTGAAATAGTTTTGTTGTTTGTTTGTTTATGCTRTCCCTCTTATTTTATGGTCTTGATTAGGAAAATACTTACAGAAACATGCAATGTATAAAGGAGTTGAGGAGGGCATTTCTATCTGACTTTTGTGTGATTCCTTTTGAAGACAGAATTATAGAGTGCCACTCTTTTGCTAAGGAAAAGCAGATGCAAGGGAACCTTTTGGTTAGTCACAATGAAAAAAAAATTGTGAAAGCTTAAAACAAATTAAATGGAGATGTTGGCTTGCCACTTGCTTTATAGAGTCAAGAAGCTTGTTTCCACAAGCTGTGGAAATCCAAGTAGTGTAAATAACCATGTTTGTAATATAAAACAACTCAACTGCAAAAATGCACAACCACCACAAGTGCTTGAGAAACTAATTAGTTGCAAAAGGTCCGAATTCTGGCTACAAGGGATTGTGTTAAGCTGTGTGCCTATCAGACATATGAGCATAAAATGTGTAAGCTGAAACTTCTTTTTACAGAGAACTGTATTAAAAAAACAGGAAAGTCAAAGGTATCCCCAAAATGTTGATGAAACCTCCACAGTCATCTCGCACTGATGCCAGGGCTCACCTACCTAAACATATTCTGCATAGTAGGTTGTTAAATGACATATAGTTTATGGTTTAGAATAATTTTCTACAACCTGATACATTTAATAAATCTATGTAAAAGTGTTATTAAACTTAAGTGGTTAAAATGTAGCAAACAGTGTATAACTGTATATAGCAGAATTATACAGTTGTTTGTAAACGTAGTGGAATAACTCTTGTTGTTTCTTGCAGTGTTATACCATAAAATACAAGGGATAAGGCTAGGAAAGACAACAGGCTTTCAGTAATCCATTCACAAAGCCAATTGCTCATATTTATACAGATGTAAATGAGAGCAAGAGTGGTGCTTGATGCCATGGGCTCAAGAGGTAGGATCTAGAGAAGCGTCATGTGCTCAATGCAATTACCTAAATGCACTCACTCTATACACTTGATAATTTGAGCAGATGTTCAAGAAACTAGAAAAATACATGAATACTGCACTTGACGTGCATGTGTCTTCCCCCAGCTGTCACAGCTGTCTGTCTGATGAGAGGCACAGTAGAAGCTCTCCTGAGCTCTTTACTTGTGTTTCTAAAGCACGAATTCTAGTATAAATGCAAAATTTCTTTGTAACAGAGTGGAAATCACTCCAGGCAATTATGTTCCTTCGCTGTCTTTTCTGCATCCGGTGCCACTTTATGCAACATATAAAGGGATTCTTTTCTTTATGCATGTCATGTTCTCTATTAGCTAAACATATACTGACTGCATTATAAGTCATTAGCTTCCTTTCTGTCTTAATTAGGTAACATCTAGCTTAAAATCTCTAAGTATCATGCCTACAAATGATATGGAAAACAGCAAAAATAGTGATTCTAGGACAAGCCAYCCCAACAGCTTAATGAGCAGAGCGAGTAACTAGGGAATACCTCCCACTATCACCTTGGTCTCTCAATCCCATGTAATGTAATGCATTTCACTCAAATTGCTTCAGTAATTGAGCCATAGTTTTCAATAAAGTATGAGGAGAAGATGATTGTACAGAGATTTGTAACTAGTGAATTGAAGCTTGCTGCTTTTTAAAATTCTAATGTGAAATTTTTGAGTGTTCAATTTAGGTACTTTTCTGTATGTGTGTGCATGAGTTGTGTGAGTGTATGTGAGTGAGTGTGAACACATGTTTGTGCACCCCATTTCAGGCTTTGGAAGCCTGTGCCAATCCTGGCAGTTTTTTTGGACCCAGATATGTCAGTTATAAAATGCTCAAGATTACACATATCTATTTTTGCAATATATTCCACAGTGATAAGATAAAAACAAAATATAGAGAATGCTATTATTACTTAATTATTCCATGCTATTAGCCTGCTCTTGAAAAATATTTCAGACAGGCTTTCTAAAGTCTTTTTGATTATTATTATAATTGTGCAGAAGTGATTTTGCTGTTCTTCCAAATATGTTAGTGATCTCTGCTGTGACTTTATCACAGTGTATAGACTTCATTTAATTGGTAACAAGCTGTCAGAATTTCTTACAAAGGAAGTCCTTGTTAATAAGTAGAATAAACCTTCTATTACTTATGCAATTAACCAAAYGGTAATTATCCCATCTTTCCCCACTATTTAATAACCTGAAATTATTTTCAGCCAGTAACTCAGTGAAAATTAAAACTAGTACGWATGGCTTAGTGTGTCACATTTTTTGACAACAGCATTTTTGATAGTCTTTAAGGATCKCTCCTTAATTGAAAGAGTTCATGAAATTACTGTGCTAAAATACTAGAATAAAAGTTGTATGAATACACAAGCAAACACAGACACCTATGCTTTTCAATGAAAGACCATGATGTCCAACAAAACTGACCCCTTCCAGTGAGCAGCATTGACAATTGATATTTGAACTGGGGCACTGTGAAGAACTCATTWAAATACAATCTATATTATTCTGCTGCTCTTTTTAAAGGGATCCTTCAATGAACCAATGAACCATCCATAACTTTATAGCTTAAACTGTGTTTCATTAAATTATTATATTGTTATTGATGTCCATCTTTTTAAGCTTTAAATAAARAATATGTCCTGTCAACTATTTCTATTTCCCTGTCTATAAAATGACTTAACAAAGACAGATTTTTGGTAAATCTCTTTCATGCGTAATTTACTAAACTTTAATTGCTGGCCAAAATAGAGATGCTTTACTTTTTTTGCAGAAACAAAACTGTGGAACTTATTACTTTTAATATATACTACTTTGTCTAGAGCTTACTATTTTGCAGCAAATCATTGGTTTCACCTTGCAGAGTTTCTTAACTGTGGAGGTCACAAAATAAAAAGCTTTGAAACATGATAACTGTGCTCAATTTTTGTTTTCATCATTCTTAATTTTATGTGAACTTATTTTTGCATGTATGTAATATTTTACACCCATATTTGAAAAGAAAAAAAAAAGGAATTTAAGATTGCATTGTATTATATACATTCTGCTGAACAAAGCACATATGAAAAGTGAAATGTCAGTTTGTGCTTGAAATCATAACCCTGTTTTTGGTAGAGGATATGCATACTTTACCAAACGACGGTTTATAGCAAAAAAAAAAAAAAAAGAGAGCATAATTTAAATGCACCTTAAACTAAAAAAGCTATGACTATGACTAAAAGCTATGCATAACAATCAGTCAATCAATCAATCAATCAATCAATCAGACTCCCAATGCCAGTTTCAAATATGAAATTAAGCTTCAGAATAGCAACATTTCTTAGCAGAGAAATGGGAACTGTGCATATCCAGTTTGCAATGTCTCTTTTGCTATAACAGAATTTACAACCTAAACATAAAGAAAGGTCCCATGAGCAAAGACCTGCTATCACCCTCACTAAAGCATCAGACTCACAGAATCACAGAGTGGTTGAGGTTGGAAGGGACCTCAAGAAATTGTCTAGTCCAACTGCCCTGCCTAAGTAGGGTGACCTAGAGCACTTGGAGTGGGATCATATCCAGGAAGGTTTTGAATATCTCCAAAGGAGACTCCACAAACAACCTAGGAAACTTGTTCCGGTGCCCTGCCACCCRAAGATGACAACACGAAGATAGAATAAATGTCTCAGTCATATCACAACAGAAAGTGTGCTGAAAAGCTTGAAATATAAAGTAGAACTTGTGAGCCCCAGTTGGTTTGACAGCATTACCGAAGAGTGAGAAGCATTTCCAAAGGGCTTAGCAGAATGCTGTCTTGAAATCATTTTAGCAGCAATCTCTGAATGTTTTATGTTAGTGTCAGTTGTTGGAGTTTGATTGCTTTTAATATATTTGTTTCATAAAGAACCTGCTTCATATTTCTGAAAAACAAAGGACTCTAAATACAATACTTTTTCCGGTTGTATCAAGGAATATGTAATATTCCATTAACAATAGCTTTACTATCCTTTGTCCTCATTTTTCCAAATTCCCTTGATAATGGTTTTGTTATGTTTTAATAGCCTTTAATTGTTTTGTTTTGTAAATCAGTCATCTGGTTCTTCTCTATTCATGATTTTTTTCCAAGTGCTTTTTTTGCAGCCTACTGCACTCATACTTTCAGAAACTCACTGTCTCAGTTCTGTTTTGTCACGACCATCCAGTCTGGTTTGTTCATTAATTTGTCTTTACAATTGTTTTTCCTCAGACAGCAGTTAGGATCATGCTTCATCCTGTTATGCTCTAAATATTTTTGTTTGCTTCACAATCCTGACTGATCATCAGTTTGTCCTTCCATTAGGCTGGAGTGTGAAACTCAGTCTCCTCTTTTTAAAAATTTTCCTTGAGKTTTTCTTCTCCTGCTATGACTGTGCAACTATAGCAGTTGCTTGATCTGCATTTGAATGCTTTCATCTGGAATAGAAATTGTACCAGATAGAATGCTTTTCAGCTAAACAACTAGTTTCCTTTTCAAATGCTAAAATGGATGAATAACCCCTGGCTATCACCAGCTCTCTGGAAACTGTATCCTGCTGTCCTAGAAATGGCTTGCTATACTGCTTTAACAACCTTAAGATTATACATTAACAGCATCTTCCTTATTTGCTCTTAAGTTGAATCTCATCAGTATAACATTAGTAAAGACTTTGTCTTTGCATAAACTAAATGTCACGGGATCACTTGATGGGTTGCACAGCAGACATTCAGTATGGAATGCTCAAAACTACTCTATCAGCTTAAGTTATAGCAAAGGGCTTAGCCTTGATTTCAAAAAAGCTAGTAAAAATATCCCTGTTATGGGAATATTTTTGTGAAATTGTCTCTTTCAGGACTTCTACAACTTCTGAAACATCTGTTACTGTCTACTGCTAGAAATGAGAAKATCCGTTAGATGAGCTGCTAGTCTGATCTAATGTGACAGTTTTGGTGTTCTTGCAGACATTAATCTTCTCACGTTCCAGCATGTAGAATCACAGAACCTTTACTGTTGGAAGGGACCTCTAGAGATTCTCTAGTCCAACCCCCTGCTCCAGCAGGGACCCCTAGAGCACGGGGCACAGGGTGGCATCCAGGYGGGTTTGGAAGATCTCCAGAGAAGGAGACTCCACAGCCTCTCTGGGCAGCCTGTTCCAGGGCTCTGTCATCCTCACAGGAAAGAAGTTCTTTCACACCTGGAGATGAAACTTCTTGTGTTTCAGTTTAAAACCTTTACCCCTTGTCCTATCACCAGCCACTATGGAGAACAGTTTGGCCYCCTCCTCCCTACAGTCATTCCTCAGGAATTTGTACAGAAATGGAAGGACACGTGCAGTATGATAGAGGTGTACTATGCAAGATTTTTACAGTACCAACATGCTGCAGAGTTGTCTGGATTTCCACGGATTAGAACACCAAATGAAAATTAACTCATTAACAGGTTAGCAAAAAAGACAACTACTTCTGGCATTTCTTACCATGAAGCTAGAGYTGTACAGATCTCAGAATAAGCAAACAATGTTGAATGTTATACATCTTTTTGGATTTCTYCTCATCTGATCTGTTCTGTATTGCTGGGGATGTGTTATTAGAGGGAATAAGCCAGAAAGTATAAACCTATTTTAAATGCATCAGTATAAATTGCAGTTATTTTGTCACATGGAGTCTAGACTGGCTGTTGTCCTTCTCTCTCAAAGTTGATGTAGGTTTTGAGAACTTTTAGAAAAAATTTCTGAATTTACTGGTCATTTTTCTCTCATATTTGGCTGTTGGTATGTTTCTCTCATACCTGGCTTTTCTGATTAAGATCCCAGCACCTCTGCATAATTATGTGAAATTGTCAGTCTTCAGCTATCTTCCCCACCCAAAAAGGTTTTACACAATATAAATTTGAAGGAAAAAATAATTTAAAAAAAAATCTTAAAAATTATGTCACAGAAAATGAAGGAACAGGATTTGATAACTCTGAAATACTGTGAGAAAATTCAACTCATGCCAATCTTGCTACTTAGATGGCTGACTAATTTTTGGCAGTAATAAGGAAAAGAGACCTTCCTGTGTCTGCATGGTAGTAAGGTAGCAAGAGAGCCACAGCTGACAGTGTTTCTCCTGTGCATGACTTTGCCTGGGAAAACACAGATATGCAAAACTCTGGATAGCCCTTTCTCTTGACAGATGGWTTTAAAGATAAAAGGGTACCAAAATTGCCCCTTTCTAGACCTCATGATTTGTACCACATATTGAATTTTCAGAGCAGCTTTTACCTTCATGTATCCATTGCATATATTCCTGGAGTTTCTTAAGGAAAGAAATGAAAGAACTAGTGTGGACTTCTCTTACTTGGCCAAAGAGAGAAGATTATTGCTCTCAGAGAAAAAYTGGTCGTTGGAGGGATCATGGGAAGTAGATGTTTGTTTACAGCGTGTGGTGASACACAGCTAAGGGCCTGTTTCCACTTCTGGAGAAAGCTACTTGACAGAACAATAGTGTTCAGAGATGCTACTCTGTCAGGAAGAAAGTGTTCTTCCCAAAGCTTTGACAGTTTCATAGTTATTTCTTCACTCATCTTGACGAGCCAGAGACCAGGACTTATGTTGCAACTTAATTTCATATGTGTAATTTACTAATTCTACTCCCATTAGAACTCAGCTAGGCAAGGCTCTGAGCAACTTCATCTAGCTTTGAGGAAGGGCTCAGACTAGAGACATCCAGAGGCACCTTCCAACTCCAAGAATTCTCTGAGAAACGTGTGACAGATATTCATCTCTTCAAAACTTTGCTCTTTAGTTACTACATGATTGCAGCCTAATATGTGAGCGAATATCTTTAGGTAAAAACTCAAAAAAAAAAAAGACATAAATTTAATTATGAGTAGGATATGCAAYACATATACCATACATTTACAATATATATATATGCAGATATATTCCTTATTTATAAGATTTTGCAGAGGCTTCTGATCCCAGTCACTAAGATAAAACAGTGTCCTGTGAGAGAACATTTGTTTTGTAACAAATGGCTGCYAGTATGAGTCTCTAATGAGCAGAATGACAGTGAGCTGCAGTTGTCTGTATGTGCTAAATGTAAGAACCAGGTTTTCAGCTCATTAAAACCAATAGGAGTCTTTGAACAGAGATTCAACAGTGAATCAGATCAGAGATTTCAGAAAAGTAACATTTGATTAAGCTAGAAATGTCAAACTAAAAAAACTGCARCAAATTGGATTAAGGAAATGAAAGATATTGCCAGTTTTTAAATGTGTGTAGCTTACACAGCTAAAAGCTCCAGTCTTTATGTAAGTGTTGGTTATGTACCTATAAACCTGGATTAAAATTCAGAATTCTGTATGCATTAGGTGTGGAATGAATGTTCAAAAATATAGCATATAGTGAGGCACAGAGACTAGTGCCTCACTAGGAGAGCAGGATGTAACACATTTCAAAGAAATGAGTCTCTTCTTTGTTCTAAGAATCTGTATTTTCTGTATTGACTTTATAATTAGACTGAMATTTTGGGACTCTCAGACTGAAATTTCAAAATATGTGTAAAAGACAACATGATGGGAAAACTCTAAAAGCCAAAGTCATTTGAAATAATTATCTCATCATTTCAACCTTCAATTTCTATATTTAACTTCTTTTAAAATAACATATGTTGAAAATCTGCATTATACCATATATATGACAGAAAATATAATATGATAGGACAGCTTTAGGAGTTTTAGGATTTTTAGGAAGTGTTAAAAAGATTAACACTTTATTTTGAACCAAGAACTGGACATAAAGTCAATTTAAAGATTTGCTTTAATTTCTCCACATATAACATGAATTTTAAAGTATATCTTTTGAATAAAAAAGGAGTGTCTTCTTATAAATAATTAAAGAAATAAAATAAACCCAAACCCAACCTGAGCCTCTTTTTGTGRTTTTAGGTCCCAAGAGCAGGGAGAATGAAAAGAAGTTAAAATTCCCTCAAAAATAGAGGAATGGAGTAATGCATATTTACAGGAAATCTCCAGCCTTAAGGTATCACAGTTTCTTTGTTCTGAAGAATTGACTGGTTATGGCAAAAATCGGTATGCTCAGAAGGCTKCCAGGAGTGCAAGTTCAGCAGGACCCTCAGCGGGACTTCTCAGTTAAGAGAGGATCCAGTTCTGCTCCGGAGAGTGGTGACCCCAGCCTGAGCTGGCCAACATCAGGTGGCCAGGTTTTACCTGCTGTGCTGGAGGTCTTTTGGAAAACAGCTCCTAGGGGGATCAGGAGTCTTCAGTGAGGAACTAAGCATCTATTTATTTTCCACTTGGCAATGTTGCTGGATGAACTTGGAGAACTGCACTTAGTCTGATACAGTCTTGTAACTTGTATGCACCTTGCAGCTTTATCTGACTGTAAACTGGACTTTTAGGATAAACTGATTTACAGAAGCCATTCTGTTTCTTTAGAGAACAGCACACTCCTATAGCGCATAGAGAGAATTAGGTCTAATATATCTGTCAATTCAACGCAAAAGAGGAAATTTTCTACACCTACAATGCAGGTTGGTATTTTTCCAGGCAGTGGTGTCAGCGAAGAGAGGGAGATTTTATGATTCACCAAATCCTCTTGTCACAATTATCTATCATTAAAGAAGAATCCTGCATTGGAAATAAACTGAATCYACAAAAAGAACAACTAAAATATAAATGAATTTAACTTACAAAGACCCAGAAACTGCATCTTGCCTTTGAAAATAAATACTGAAGTATTATTTAAAACAATGCATGTAATCTGCAGAAATATGCTTCCCCAAAAAGTTGATAAAATGTATAAATGAAAAAAGAAATCATAATATCTAAGGAATAGGGGAATGCAAAGGACCTCAGGAAGTATCTCCTCTTCTCTGAAAGGAATGAAGTGCATTTAGATCACTTCTCACAGCCATTTGCATAGTTTATTCATAAGGATTTCTAGTGATCAATATCCCAGACTTTTTTCGGTATAAATGCTTAACTGTCTGCATTAAAAATATTTTTCCTAATATCTAAAACAAATTTCTGTTACTTTAAGCTAATTTAATTGCATTGCATTATGTTCTCTGAGGAGTTGCAGAACAGTTGCCCACCTGCCATGGAGAATTATTATCATATTTCTAACTCAGCTTTCTCTTTAAGGAAAGATTACAAGAACTACATTTACATAAATAGTAARGATCCTATTTTTTTTTTAAAGAAAGAAAAAAGGAAAAAGCTGTGAATCTTTCCTAGTATACAGTGTCCATATCTTCCTAAAACTGCAAGGTTCAGTGCCTGAACTCACAACACTATTGTCAAGGAGAACAGTTAGAACTTATGTCTTAGATATTCCCTCGGAGTTTTATAAATTCCCAATTATTTTTTTCTGCATGACCATTGCATTTTTGATGCATATTCAGTTCACAGACTGCTAATATAGCTCCAGATGCAACACTTCTGCTTATTCCACGATTGTAAATTTTGCCTGTCAGCATTCGATTTTTCCCAGGCATGGCACCTCTATTTATCTTACCTTTAATACACTGAATACTGCTGATTATACAGTAATTCTTACATTTCTCAGCCTGATTAATGAAGCTGGTGCCACTCCCCACTTCAGAACCACTCAGGAATTTCATCTGTATTTTTTGTCATTCCACCAGCTAAGTTATTAATTAAAATATTGATTAATTTCTTGCACAGTACCCTGTTTGAAATGCTCTAAGGAACCTGAGAGTGTTGCTTGATGAATACCTTTTCTTTAATCATCACGAACTTAATGATGATTTCATGGAGATTGTTTTTCCCTAGGTCTTTAAAAATACTGAAATCTATTTATATACACTCTATGGTTCTCCCTTCTATTTAACAGACCAGCTATCCTGTCCAAGGAGGTACTTACGGTGCTTGTCTCATTACTTTGCTGTGTCTGTAGTTTATGTCAATATCTAAGTCAACTGTTTCATGATAGATGAAATAGATCTGATCTGTCACTTAAGACAGGCTGTGTATTTCCCTTCTGTGATGCTCTGGGAACTCATCATGGTTTCTCAAATCGTTACTTCTTCAGGAATGGTTTTGACAAGCTCTCAACCGTTCAAGGATCTGTCACCTTGAGCACACATTGCTTAAAAGCACCCATTCTCAGTCACTGTTTTGACACAGAGACCAAAAAGGGATATTAAATCTTTTCACTATGATCTCTCTAGAGTTAGAAGACATAATGGGATTTTTAAGTCCTAAAAGAACACACAGAATTACAGAGAAATCATGTAGTCCAACCCAACACATCTAGATTGACTTCAGTTGAAACATAGGATGTATCTATGTGATAAGAGAACAGAAGTAAAAAATGTAGCATTGACAAACTCTACAAATCCGGGCTCCACGGCGTATTTCACTCTGACACTAGGCTTTGTATAAAAGTTTCTTCCACTTGATGTTTCCCTATGAAACCRCAGTTTCATCTACACACAGAAATCTATGCATAGACAACATTGTTTTTATTATTTATTATTAGTGCAGAATTATAAACTCCATTCTGAAACTTGTATGGCCTGAAATATGCTTGCCTTTCCTAATATTTTTATGACTTTTCAGAGGAAGCTTTCCAGTTAAATCTTCTATCTCCCTGATATTGCTGGCTCTTCATCAAAATCCTTCCCTCTCTAGACAATAAGAAGTGCTTCTATGTTCAAAAGGAGCTATGTTTTTTATCACTTTAGAAAGTGAAATTCCTGTCAATAAATTGATTAGCTGTGTGTTGCCATTTTTCTTTTATTCATTGTGCTTCAAATTATATGAGACAGATAAAAAGGAAAGGAATAGAAATGCCTAAGCCAAGGGATTCTCTAGTAATTGTCTCTGGAGAAAATTCTGACTACTCTCTATAATAAATCAATCTAAAGTAACAAAAAAATTTATAACAGCTATTGTTTTTAGCAGGAATAATTTATTATTCCCATATCTTCAGACAATAGAAAAAAAAATGGTCTTTCAAAAACAGAAGAGCAAATAAATGAAGTCAGTTCAAGGCACATAATCATCCCCACTGGATCATAAATTACCTTATGTATCTCACAAAAAATAAAAGTCCTCTGACTTTTCCCTAAAAATATCTCTCTAAAACTAACTGAAGGGAGATACCATAACTTCAAATATATCATTCATGCTTATGCTGAAAAAAAAWGTTTGGACAAATTCTGCATGCACTGTGACCATATGTTGTGTGATGCAGAAAGAAAAGAAGCTGTGAGGAATGGATTATGTTTTTCCAGATCCGTGATTCCATAGTGCCTTTGGCAAGGCAGAAAATGGCTCTTTTAGACATTTATGATTATACGATGGCTTCAAAAGTAGTGATTTCAAAGCTGTGAAAGGCTACTTAGGGATTTTTCATACCTCCCCAAAACAACAAGTTCAGTGAGACTCAAGCACATGAAAACCAATGTTCATGAGCATTAGGCCTTACTCTCCAGCTGAGTGCAAGCACTCAGTGTGAATAATAGCAAGTTCTCCCTTTACAGGGGTATTTATCTCGTTAACCTTGGAACGTGATCCAAAATCTAAGCACGTTCTCAATGTCATTACGACACCACCCTCCATCCTCTTGGAAAGGTCACAGAAACTTGGAGAGGAGTCGGAGGACTGGAAACAAGGAAGCATCACTCTAGGCTTYTCAAAGGACAGGTGCCAGAGCTGCAGGCTGCAGAGCCTGGCAAAAACCTTTGGATCCCTGCAAGGGGACCCTCTTGCTTGGCTGCCTTTGGAGGAGAGTGTTCCTGCTCACTGGGACTCACAGAGGGGACATCTTCTCTAGTTGCAGTCTGCCCAGATACTACTCAGCCCAGTCACAGATCCTGTTAGGCCAAGTCCACTCCTTGCCCCTTCCCCTCTGCATCCTGTGCCTGGAAAACACCCAGGAAACAGCACACTTGCCATGTACGTGTGCTCCTTTGCAACCCAGCCCCTTTGGGAGCAGCAGCACCTCTCTGCAGCTTCTCTGCCCCCATCACAGGGACCTCCTGCTCTTGGGGGTAGAGACCTTGATTCCGTGACAGGGAGGCCTTTCCCCGTCAGACTCAGCTTGCCTTATCCTGCAATAGCAACTGTGGGGGATGCTGCTGCCCAACGCCTTGCTCTCCTGTTCCATGTTGGTCCATGTGACAGGACATTCAAGCAGACCTGCCGTGTCCATTGAGCTTCACAGAGGTAGCCCCAAGGCCTGGAGTGCCTGGAAAAGAGGGAAGCAGCAGTGCACCAGTGGTGCAGAAAATGGCTTTATTGCAGGGAACCTAGGTGACGTGAATTAAAAGTCCCCCTGTGCTTGASTTGTGGATACCCTGAGTCCTCAGCACTCAGGGAAGTGAGAACCAAATACCAGCTCCCACCTGCAGGAACATGGTGCACCTCTCGGCACAGTTATCATTCTCACAAGGATACTGCCAAGGATATCCTTTTTTTTTCCTTTTTATTCCTCACAGATGTCCTCTGTGGCAGCAGCTGGTGTCTCCAGGGCTTCAGGCCTGCCACAACTGCCTCCCAGCAGCACCCAGCAAGGGCTGTTCCCCAAAGTCCCCTGTGGCACTGTAGGTGGAGTTGAACCTCCCCCCATGGACACTTACGGGACTCTGGAAGCCGACAACCTAGACAAGGAGCCAAACGGAGGTGAGTTGGGTGACCTGGATCTCATAGGTTCCTAGGTTGCTCCTCCTAGGCACAGGGCAGGGATGATCGCTGCCTACTGAGAGCCACAGCCCAAGCTCTGGGGCACTGCCTGGCACAGGAAGCCAGCAGCAGCAGATCASCAGGGTCTGCCTGGCTTACCTGGACTGGCTAGGGCAGGATCTCCTCCTCACTGCAAAGGTTGACTTCCTCAGCTTTCCTGTGGGCTATTGTGGGATGTAGTTGGAAAAGGCATMCAGTATCAGCTGCTCCATCACCTTTTCAGGGATGGAGATGTAACTAGCTGGSCTGCAGGTCCTGCATCTTCCTTTTGTTGTTTGGGAAGACTGGAGTGATGCTTGCTCGCTTCCAGTCCTCAGGCTCTTCTCCCAGACACCATGRCCTTTCCAAGAGGATGGAGAGTGGCCTTTCAGTGACATTGGCCAGCTCCCTCAGCACTTGTACTGGGGCKCATCCCATCAGGGTGGATGTCCATTTTGCGTAAGCCATCCTTTGTCTGCCAGCAAAAATTTATTTACCCCATAAATGTCTTACTGTGAGCACTGTAATATGCATATGGTTCTCTCTTACAAAACTTTTTGGTTTTTTTTCCAAACATGCTACTTTTTGATAGCAGGTGTTGAGCAGACTTGTTTCTTATGCTGGGAAGGAAGTGAAAAAAACAAAGAGAAAAAATATTTATTTCATTTTCTGTTGTTGCTGAAAATCAACTTTTTTTTTTATGTTTTGACATAAAGCTCCCAATGATTCTGCAGTATTCTTCTAAGCTGATATGTAAATTAACCTTATCTACCTAAAATTGAAATTTAAGYTTAGGATTCTCACATCTTCCCTTTACACAAAACAGTTATTACCACCAGTAGATCAAAATTATTATTTACTAAGTTGTAGAGTTGCTACACCTATTCATAAATTCATACTTGAAGCTATGCAATAAAAATACAACAATAAATTTTACGCTGTGGATACTGTCTTCCTCTAGCTTGGTGAAGAAGAACAATAAGAAATATCAAAAAATATGAAAGTTACTCAAGCTTAAAAAAAAAAGTAATTAAAACCCAGAAATCACTTATAAGTGAAGAACCAATTATATTAGTTATGTAAATCTATGCTATAACATAGATTATGCAACTGATATCATCCCATCATCAATCAGGCCAGGTCCATCTCATCAATCACTTTTGCAAGACTAGAGATCCAAGCCTTAGCTGCACTGAAGAGCATGTATCTTCAAAATCCCTTGCCAAATAACAGGGATTTCCTTCTTTATCCTGATATTGCTTTAAATTTTTATGATTATCACAATCAAATGCGTTTTTATGAAATTGTTTAACTGATGTTTTAGTCTCTTCAGAGATACACTATTTTTTTTCCCTATTTCTTTAGCAGTCTGGAATCTCTGCTAAAAGCTTAAAGACCCAGAGCTATTGTTAAATAACAAAAATATGTGATTTTGGTCATGGCTCTTTTACAACAAAGCTGGAAATATTTACAGCCTCTTAATTGGCCTTGGTGGACGTTTACTACTTATCTCATAATCAATAAATGACCGTAATCAAGAAGACCAKGGAAAGAGGATATCTAAATCAGTTACCTTGAATGGAGATATTAGTAATAATGATAGAAGTCCATTTGCACAGTATTTTCTTCCATTAAAATTGTGGGGGTTTTTTCAAAGCATTTCAGCTTTTTGTTGTTGTTGTTAAAAAAGTTAATTTTCTATCAAAAAAATCCAAATTCTTTCTCTTTCTTTTGTATTTATTTTAAAATGTTCAAGTAATTTGCTTTTAGAAGCTAATATTTCTGTCAGTTACTGCCACTTAGTGAAAACCYTTTTTCCCCTCAAAATAATTGCAGCAGGAAGTCTTCTGTTCCCTGCTGGGAACACACTCTTTTGACTAGAACAATATAGTCCTATGGACTTGAGTGACCATAATGCAGGTATAWAAACTTAAGCAACTGGTCACATCTGAAATACCACAGGATATCTAGGAAATCAACAGGTATATGTGACATAGGMACTCCAGTAGATTTGCAGTATGATGGAGCAGCAACTGGAGGTCAGGGAACATATCCTAAGGTTGGTAGAAATGCATAGATTACACTATGCTACACTCTGAATTTTGCACACGAGCCAATGAACAAATATCTAAGAGTGAATGTATTTATTAAGTATTTGCTAAAAGGTACATAATCATAGTGTAATACRTTCTTGAATAAACTGAGCAATTTTTATCAAAAAGTGAGAGAAATCATAAGTGCAATGAATGAAGAAGAAGAATGAAGATGTTGCAGCAGGAAATTTCTGGAAAGAGAAAAGGGGATAGCGAGAAAAGAGAGAAAGATAAGAGATTCAGAAAAGTGTGCCTTATTGCTTTCCTCAGACTGACTAGGAGTAAGAAATGCAAGATCTCCAAATTATTACATATATGATCTGTGTAATAAACTTGTAGCTTCTTCACTTTTTATACAATTGCTCCCTGTTAATGGAACTTCTACTTTTACCATCTTTGGCCACCATCAATTTCTTGATTGTTCTGTTAACACAGAAATGCAATAAAATTTAATTTAAAACTATTAAGATATTACAGAGTTGTGACCTTGCATTTCCTTACATTTATCTGGGCAGCCATAATTTGTGTGAGTTATGCAAGACACCACATTTAAAAGGCTATGCTTTATTTTAACAGGCACTCTGGCTCATTTAGTGTGGGTTAGGTATCTTTCATTGTTTCCCTTTGTTCATCATGCAGCTCCATGGCTTATTTATTTTTTAGTTAAATATTTCTCTGAACACAAAATAACTAATTTATTTATGGTCCTTTCTTTGAGGATCATCCCTGCAGCGTCTGAGTGCTTCAAAATGAGTTTAACATTTCTGAGATATATTTGCTTTATCACAATATATGCATTTTCTACAGAGAGGCATAGAGCAAAGTGACATTAATATCACAAGTGCACATTAAATTAGGATGCCCATTTGAGTTGCTGCAGGACTGGCTTTTCAGGCAAGGTAGCATTTAATTTTATATGCTCCAATTACAGATGTCTCTGACTGTATCTGCAGGCTTCCTGATATTGTGCAAAGCAGTAACATATTAGTGACCTGTCAAGACTACCATTCGGTAGAGTCATTTATATTACTTGCTCCGTAGTACCATGAGATTTATGTGGCAGGAACAAGCATGGGAATSAGTCCACAGGACAGTGTTAAAGCATATCCAACAGCCTTCTGTCTCATTAACTGCAGCCCTTCCTTTTTCTCTACCAGACAAGGTGAAGGTTCTGTAGACAACAATGTCTTTGACTGTAAAGCACCGGTTCATCCTCTGAGCATTGTCTGCTGGCAACCTTGGGAAACAGTATCCAGCTTGTCCTCCTCCTTGAATATTTGACTCTGCAAGTGTTACTACTACAAATGTAGGAAACAGAAGATAAAAGTGCATTATTCTTTAGGAAACAAGTTCCTCCATCACATAGAACCACAGTGACTATCAAAACAATAATTACAATTATCAGAGTTTTCAGTTACTAAAATAACTGATAGTAGATTTCCATTTCTATGTGACAGTACTCCTGGAACATACATCAGGGTTTTCTTTCTCCTCCCCCTCTCCTGGGGAGGAGGTTGCGGTTTTTTTCATCTCTCATAGAGTTTTCCTACCAAAGGAATATTGAGACTCCGTACAAGAGGGAGCTTCCAATGAGGAATTAACACTACGGAAATTATCTTGTCTTCACATGCCTGTCCATCTCCCCATCATGAGCTCTGTTTTCTGTCTGAGAGTCAGAGAAGGGAAACAGAAAGGAGAAAGAAGGAGTAATGGCAAGAGAAAAATAAATCTCCTCAGTTCAATTCTTATATTCCCCACATAGTGCCTCTCACTTTCAGGAGAGATATTTTTTATGGAGAGTGTATCCCCTTAGAGGTTAAAAACAAAAAAAAAAGTGAAGATTAATAAAATAAAACAGCCACATTGGTTGGGTTGATAGTACATTTTTAGTTCTCAGAGTAAAATGAAATGTGAACCAGAGAAAAGGCTCTAAGATTTTAAAGCACACAAACACAATCCTTCCCTTCTCTTCAGTCCCTCCTTTTTTTTTTTTTTTTTTTTCATTTGAAAAATCATGTTTTTCTCAAAATTTCTGAAATACACCAGTTTTCATTAGGCAAACGAAATAAAAAATGAAGTGACTTCAAGGTGACAATGCTATAAAGAGAGTCGGGCAGTTATCTTCGTTGACAACCTTGGCAGAGGAAAAAAGGGGGGGATTCAACTACAGAAAGTTCTTTAGGGATTTTCATTTCTGTTGATTATTTTTGATCATCAGTGTTTGGACAAAAAAAAAAGATTGAAAGATTAAAGTCCTAGTTATGTGCCATACCATGTTTAAGATGATAAAGAAAGGTAGAGGTTGGAGAAGTTAGACTTTCTGTGAGCCTTATGATTACACTTCAGTAGTGGAATATGTTTCCATATTTTTCTATGTTCTGCTTTCTGGGCTTACTTTCTTTAAGTCGGTCTACTCTTGGATACCATATGAATATGTATTACAAAATAAGATTATGCAAATCATGCAGTTTTACTAAACAGGCGTTTTCTCATCTTTTGTTATGTTACCTGAAATCATTTCCTCTGTTTCATTAATATTTCTATCTCATCAAAATTTATATATTTGCATTCCAGGTTATTTTACTAGATAACTACAGGTTCAGTGGCCCAATCAGAATTGTAAGCAAGTGACTGTTTACCTCAAACAAGGCATCAGCCTTCCCACATCACCCAGACTTATTTGCCTGACAGAGGTTTCCAGCACAAAACTCTGTGGTAGGCGAGGATAAAGGTGACTTAGCTCTCCACTGAACTCCATGCTTTGGCATGCCACACATAAAATCTCCCGCGTCTCCTAAATGAGAGCTTGGTGATTTGATCTCTGTGCTTACACAGAAAGCAAATTAACGCCTCAGACCCAGATTCTCACATTCCTCCTCATCTTCTGTGTCTCTAAACTACTTATGTTCTGCTATACATTTAAGACAGAAATATTTTTCTGTGTTATTGTATGCTATACATACATAGTATTAAAGTCTATGTCTCTTGTGCTGTCCTTTACCCAACAGGAAAGTATTTCCTTTTATCACTCAAAAAGGTACAATGGTAGATAGCACTTTCATTTAAAACTAAAAATATATGAGGTGCCAGAGTGCTGCAGCTAGATGTCAAAACAGGGTAYGCTTTTGCTTTGTCCTGCATGCTATTTTGTTGGATAACCAGATTAGCTTTTTTAGCTTTTTTATTTTTTTCTTCATCACTTATCTCAACTTATTCCTACCTACTCAGTCATGATAAAAGAGCTTTTTGTACAGTTTAGCTGCTACAGAACTTGAGCTTGCTAAACATTTATTAGTGTGAAAAATACTGATTTGAGGGTTTGATCAGATCCCAATTCTCCCCTGTACTGCACTACTAAAGAATCCCACCTGAAAGTCACAGCCTTATAGAGCATATTACTGTATACATCTGCTCTCCTGGTATCTGTAAATTCTGGAAGGCCAAATTGATGCGGAATGAATGTAAAACATAAACTCAAAATCAGGGTCTWCAGAAGATCTCAGTTCACTTCATTTTCACTTGTAATACAGCTATTCATGCCTTTGTCTTGTTCATATTAATGTATCTGTGTGCTGACAGCTCAGATAAAGGACTTGTTAATGGAACAGTTAGTCATCAAATGAGAATTTTTCCATTTAAAATTCTCACACAAGTTCTGAGACATTTGTTGTTGTGAAATATATGAAATAGGATTAAATCTGTAATGGCATATTGCAGACAGTTCTGGTCATCTCAATTTGGAAAAGAGATATAAAAAAAGTATGGAAAARCTCAACAAGGTTAATCAGAGGTATAGAATGTCTGCTGTATAATATAAGATGGAAAAGATTTTTCATCTAGGAAATGAAAGAGTTTAAAGGAGTAAGAAAACAGCTTATTAAAAAAGAGAAAAAAAACAGCTTACAGGAAGAATAGAAATAAGAAATTATTATTGACTTTTGAGAACTGAGGGCATCAGATGATAATAACAAGCAAAAGCTTTCAAGTGAGCAAGAAGTGTGTTTCATCAGGTGCATAATTACAAAAGGGAAAGTGAAGCTTTAGCATATTAATTTCAGCATATGTCATGGTTGTCCTGATATACACTTTTTCAGAATAATAAAGCTGACCACATACAGAGCACATTCTCTGACCTTTCAAAACACTGGTGTCGTACAGGCACTGGGAATAACGAGAACTGGAGGAATCATGTGCTTAGAAATCTGTGGATAATGTCAGATCTCTCGTGGTTCAAAACCAGCTGTACTTTAAATATTTAGGGCCAGAATTTTACTGGAGACTTAGATCGATGGTACTGGCAAGTAATGTTAGGATATGGAATCTAAAAGGCTTTCGTTGATGTTTTCCAGTTATACCTATTTTAATTTCAGCTGAGGAAATTCAATATTACTTTTCATCTTCTTAAAATAATTTAAATTCTATGTAAATGCGCAGAGGATCTTTTAGTATAATTAGCTAGCTCTATATGGTCTAAATCATATTTTGCTCTATGGGAAATTCAACTTGTGACGCCTTCTTACCTCATAATTTGAAATCTTTAAATTAGTACTTCAAGCAGTACCAAAGAGAAGAAGCTAAAATGGGTTCTTTATATACTAGTATCATCCCATTATTGGTGTCATTCTGTTAGTTCTGCAAATATGGACTCCTTTAATGTGAATGCGTCTTCCAATGCAAGATCTGACAGAATCAAGAGTATTCTGATGGTCTAAGTATGTGGTGAATGTCAAACTTTATTAACTTGCTAGGTTTTAATCTCCACTTATCTGCAACTCTGGAGGCCTGATTATTCCCTCTTATTGTGCAGAACTTCATTACAGAAATAAAATTATTATTTTTTTTTTCCCAGTAATTCCACATAGAGGTCTACAGTTCGTGCAAGTAGGGGTTTTTCTCCATACTTTTTCAACTTACTGATGTACATATGCATGCCTTACATGAAGACTTAAAAGGCTGGATTAACTCTTTTCTTCATGCTTAGCACACAGGTTTCTTCCTAGACTCACTCTGTTTTAGCAAGTATTTAAGTCGTTCTTGATCATCTTGAGAGGTCCCTTCCTACTGCAAACAACTTCACATTGGGAATAAGCACTCCAAAAACTGAAATTCTCTGGCAATACCCACAGAGTGTTAACCTTAGTGAGTTKCAGAACGTTATGCCTGCATATCATCACAGCTATTTTTAATTGACTACATTTGTGATCTTGTAGCAAAAAAAAGAGTAGTTCAAAAAAGCTTTTAAAGCTTTTATTCGTCACATGATGTCAAAGTCCAGCATCTCTAACCAGGTTCTGCTAGATAATCCACACACATGAAGTGTGATGCTTAATATAAAGGTTTGCACTGACTATATTTGATGTACACAAGATTTTTTTGATTTATCAGASTGCTTAACAACTATAGCAATCATAATACACAGTTTAATCACAATACTGATGTGATTTCCCTTGCTGGTSTCTATAATATGCTCACCATCATGCTGGGCATCACAAATTGTCAAGAAGGAGAATGAGGGCTGCAGCCAGGTCAAACCCTTCAAGTTCTTCTCAAAATTCTTSATCGGTTGTTCAGATTTTATACTCCATATTGGGCTTAGCCACACCTATGCACTTGCCTCCTGCTTGTGTGGCTAACTCTGGTAGACATTCATGTTCTTTTGATCAACTCAGGAGGAAACATGTACCCCAATTGATCCACTCAACAAATACAGCAGCTTAGCTAAAACRGAGGACACCCTCTGGTCCCCTTTCRCGTTGAGATAAAGTYAACAGCTATGGCTGAGGATTTATACCCTACTTTAATCCTGATCTTCAGGGCCCTTGCCCATGCCTGTTTCCTCAGCACTTTCTTCTGCTATAGGTGTTTATTAGTTGGTTACAAGGGATCAGTGTATGAATGAACAGTCTGACCACCAAATTTTTCTGTTTATTTTAAAATAATATTTGAGTGATGCTAGCTTTTTTTTGGCAGTCTTCTCACTTTTCCTTATTCTCATATGTTAATAATTAAGGTTCAGATAACTTCTTTGCCAATTCTGATAGCACTCTTAGGTAGCTAACTTTGCAGATTTAGAAACTTTTAATCTCTACTGTTTTATATTATCTGCAGTTATTGATRTGATATGATTACTRSTGTAAAATATCAGTAAATCATCTTCACTATTAAGTATGTCATTCTGCTGCTTTCCAGCAGAGGATAGAGTTTCAAATAGAGTWAAAATTATTTCACTATTATTTTTTTTAATCTGTGTTTTTCCAGGACATGGGTGCCATGGCTGTTTCACGTGTGTGTGATATATTTAAGATTTAAAAATATATATATTTTTYCCACAGTACTATTAGYTATCTATTTTTTCCAGTGATACCTCTTAGCAACTGCCTGCATCTCAYAGTTTCTTTATTTATATGATTTCTTACAGTTTAAATCTCTCCACTATTAAGCCCTGCTCCATGTTATATCAGGACATTTTTATTCAAGAAAGGGCGTAAGAAATGTTGCAACCAATTATCAGGTCATAAACAGCAGCTTTTGCATACATTAGTCCATTACATTACATTAATACAAATAATAATTAAACCAAGTACTTGTTCTATTAAATAATTTTTCATTCTTGYCTGGCATATGAGTGGATTAAATTTTTAATATTTATCTCCTATTGAAATTGAATGCCACTTGACAGTGGTATATATTTCTTATTTTCTGATGTTGAGATATAAATCCATATTCTTAAAGGGAATTTGGGTAATAATGATTTTGAATAAACCTTAAACAAGCAAGTTTATACTTGGTAGATACTGTTGCCTCTCTGAAGCTTCCTATGTGCTTCATACTGGCAGCTTAGCAGTGGTCTCAGATATTTCAGAGCCAAGATTAGAGGGTTGTTTTTWAAATTATTTTCAAATCAACTCTAGGTATTTGGTATAAATCATTCTGGTATGCTCATTAAACACATCACTACAACTCAAAAATCTGTGAATCTCTCTAGAGGAGGACTGAGCTTCCTCTCYACCTCTCCCATCCAAATCCTTCTGATATTTGCCTTTCTTTTCATAAGTTAGTTATGAAAAAGGAATGAATTTCAGTTTGAGATAACTAAAAACCACTACCAGTCAAAAGGTCATCTGAGGAAATGTCCCATTTGCTTTAGTTATATAAACCTGCTGACACAAGGGACAACTACTTCACAGCTAACAGACAGTTGTCTCCTCCCAAGTAAAAATACAAAGCTCCCTCTTTCATCAGGTGTTCTCTGAGTCATTTTCTTTCAGCTGAATTCTTCAGTTCCTCCTTCAGGAATAATAAATAGTAGATGTAAGTCACCATAATGCTTAGTAAAGCTATTTTTAAAGTGAAAAGAAATTTTCTTTTTTTTTTCTAACTTTCTTCCTGTTCTGTTCAGATGAAAGGTGTTATATAAATGTAAATTTCCTTCATTCATTCATTCATTTATCCAGCTCCAACTTCGATAAAGATGATGAGACATCTCAGGGATAGAAGATAGGCTGATTTATTCCATTTCAGATTTAATAGTGTACTAAGAGCATCATGCAAAATTCTGAAAGAGCAAGCCCTTCAGTAAAAAGGAAATGTACCACTGTCATTTCCAGTTATAACACTAAATGCTYTTTTTTCCTGTGGTATATTAAATAAAATCAGATTTTTATAAAACATCATCTATGAATAAGTAGAAATATATTTGCTTTTATGTGATGGAGATTAGTCAGAAGGAGACCCTTAAGTCCATATCTTTTAAAGAAGAACCATATCATAAAGATTTCTTTTTATTCACATAAAAAAAGACAGTTCTTTGTTTCACTGAAGTCTTTATTGCTTAATTTTCTTTTTTAGGATTTTGACATAAAGGATTCTCAGGATGTTCCTCATAGCATTTGGAAATTTTCTTAAATGGCGCTCTCTAGKAGAATTCTTTCACTAGGGAATTATTCCACTTTTATTTTATTTTTCTTTTAAAGGTTTAGCCTACCATAAATGTAGGCCATAAATGAGGCAAAAACGTCACCGGAAAGAGGTGATTAAGGTATAGGAAGCCAGACTGATCTTCTGCTCCTGCACTCCTGCAGATATGTGACTCAATCTGAGCTCTTTTGGAACTGTAGAAATGTGGCTGATKACTGAGAAAATACCTCATCCAGGCTTAGGCTGAAGCTGAGTACAATTACAAGGATTTGGGTTTTTTGCCATGAGAAGGGCCACCAGCTGAAACTTGCATTTCAACTTACAAGGGGAAAAATGAGGGTGRAGGGGTAGAGAGGAGAGGAAAGTGGGGAAGAACACAGGCTTGCTCACTCTTCATGGTTTCTCTATTTCCATTCTGGAATCTTTGTATGCAGCTGTATATACAGCTTATTCTGGCTGTCCTAGTTAACTCAAGCAAGTCAGGAACATCCTCTGGCCCTAAGTTGTAACTGTCTTCGGTGGAGATCTGCCAGAATTCCCTCTGGCCTGACRCTGGCCACGCCAGCACTACCCCTTTCTGAGATTTCTGAGCACTGTGTATTTCCTTCTGTTCCTGTTTGCTACACTTTCCTTGAAAGTGCCAAACTTCTAATCTATTTATTATTCCACCCAAGTAAGTAAGCAAATATCTTAAAATGTTCTGAAATACAATGCTCTTCAAGTATAGTAAAATATTTCAAAGTTAAAAAATAAATGAAATAAGCTAAGATGAAGTCAGCTTGATCTATCTTACCACTTGCAAGTTTATGAGCACTGAAAGTGTACAAATCATAACAAAATAATATAACATAGTGATCATTAGAATTCTCCTGTGTCTAGGGAAAATATCAGCTTTTAAGAGTTAAAAGGAATGAGAGATTGTCCATTCTCAGCTTTATTGTTCCCAACTGTAAGCAAACTTTGCCTAATATTCTGTTCCATTTGAACCATATTTTTAAACTTTTATGTGTATCCACAAGGGACAAAAAAAAACAGCGAAAATTTTGGTTCCATTCAAATAAAAGTAAATTTGACTTMCTCTATAGACAAGCAATACCACACATTTTTAAACAATGAAAACTGATATTCTGACCTCAGTATACAACCCATGTCTCCATAGTGCCCATGACTTAATTTGTCTTGGAGCTCAAGYACTACATTTCAGTTCCAATGATTTACAAGACCACATCTTATCCGGATGAATGTGTTTATTTTGTTATAGAGTAGCTTCATGTGCACTAAATGCTTGGACCAGATAGTGTTAGCTTGCTGAAGTAACTCAGTAAAARAAACAGATTTTCCTTATGTCACTTCATAAATATTTAATCCTAAACATTTACAAAGCAAGGTATGTGCCAAGGGAGCCTAATTTGGGCACTGATGATTTTCTAGCTCTTRTTTCTATTGACTTTGACTGCTCAGTACTATTAGCCAAACTTATGTAAGAGACAAGATGTTCCTTATGGCTGTTCCACTGAAATTATGCCTGGTTTTATCCATGGAAAAAGCTATCTCATATGCTAATAATATAGTGATTTCACCACAGAAAACATTCATTAGCATTTCTGGGAGATTTGCCCAAGAGATAATTCCAAATGTAGGCTCTAAAAACAATTTGTGTTCAGTCTCTGACAGAGAAATTTAATAATAATAATAATAATTTCTTTTCTTTTTGGATATTTCTATTAACATTGCCTAAAACAATGTTCACCTATAAATCTAAACCAAGAACATAAAACTGCAAGTTCTAGACTTGACTTCTAAATAAGCAAACACYACTTCCAAATATCCTCTTGTCCTATCCTCACTGAGTGGGTATAAAATTTCAATATATTGGAATTAATGGAAGTATTTACTGTCCTACTAGCTTAAGATCCTAACTATGCATGACAGCAAGGATGAGACAATTCAAAGTATTTTATGGGCTCTCTTTGTACTCTCCATGCCTGAACTCACGTCACCCCCCTTCAGCTTAAAAGTGCTGTGATCTTTTCTGTCAGTACTCCCAATCCCATGTAAAAATTTTTTKATTAGCAATGTAGTTTTCCCAGGCTGCAGATCCATTATGGATGCGTAAAACTGTTTTGCTGAAATCCTATTACACTTCTCTGTGAATGTACCAGTGATCTGTCTTTCCATTATTTTCTTTCTTTAAAAAGATCATGACATTCAAGGGCAGTTTTTTATCTTTATACTTCAACTACAACTGTGTGATATGGTCGTTCTAATTAAAGAAATGTTGTACAGCTAAGAGGGATTTCTTGTTCCTGTGATTCTCCTGAGTGGTTCTGTCCCCATGAAAATGCACTGGTGGTCAGCACCACCAACAGAAATGGGGAGTACAGTGTAGCCTGTAGCCTACGCCTGTAAGAGCAGCCCTACTTTTGGTTAGAGGTGTCATGCAGTGGTGGGTAACAGGAGTTAGGGAAGGAAAACAACCTCTGTATTCTGCCTGCYATGAATGATTGCCAAAAGGCCAGTTTGTCAGTAGAAAATACTGTCGTATCTAAGCTAGATCTAATGCATGGCTTAGCAAAGCTTTGCAAACTGTTTTAGTGCACCCTGCTGTGCGCTATAACTGTCTGTAGGTCATTTACACACTGAGATCAGAGTTTGAGCTTATGCTCTCCAGCGACATGAGGCCTTTCTTCAAGATGAGGGGCTGTATCATGGTGGCGCATCCTTTAAAAACAGTCCTAAGGAGCACGTCCTTCATACTTATGCTGTGTTTACATGTACTGAATAAGGTCTGCTCATCCTGTTTATTTTGGTTTGAGGTCCCAAGCAATATGACTAACTGGAAGGTAAGATATCRCCCGAATACCTTCCTCTCTCTTTTCATCTAGCTATTCAAAAGTTAACTTAAATATGGAAAATTTCTTAATTCTCTAACCTCTCTATGAACATCCCCATGAGTAAGAGTTTCTCATTTGCCGTTACTACCTTGGCAAGTACAGCACAGAGTGACCAGAGGAACACAGTGCTTGCTGTCCTCATAAGCACCCTGAATACCTGCAGGGAAACAGAATATTATTCACTATCAGTGAGAAATTTCCAAGACAGCATAATATATAATGGTGGTTGGAGCAAGGAATATGAAGAAAGGACACATTTAATGCAAATTAATTTCAAATCACTGAGAAGGCAGCAATAGGGATGATTAAGAACCCAACAGAACACCATAACCTTGTGGCTGTTGTAATCTATTTTCCTATTTATCACTGCCTGACTGGGTTCAGTAGAGCATTGCAAATGTCAAGTATGTACACAGTCAATATTAACCAGGAAAAAAGGCTCCTGTGATAATGAGCTTAACCTGTGATAGTTTAGACACAAGATTACCATCCTTGAAAAAAAAAAAAAAAGCCTGGGAGCTGAATGACTTGTCCATATGGAGGCAGTCGCAATGTGTTTGTGCTTGAATGAACACAAAGCTATCACTTAGTGTTCTGCTAGAGCTGAAAGACATAAAATCTGCAGAGAAAACATGTCAGTTTCAGGTTTCACAGCTAACACCAGGATGAGAGGGAATGCCATTACAAAAGACTGCATTTCTCTCTTGTTTTTTGTCAGACTGAAATTTTTTTTTTTACTATAATCCTTGCCTTCACTTAATTCTCTATTGATTTCAATTAAGCTCTCACCAGGTTTTTACCTCCTGCTGAGGGCTTTCTTTCCACTAGCCAATTTGCTTTTTTTTCAAGGTTTCCAAATACAATAAAAACCCAAGAGAGCAATAACAAAAAGTTGGCTATGCACTAGGAAATGAACCACCTATAATCTATCACTGTGAGATTCCATTACAGTCTGTTCCTTCACTGATGAGAAAGAGTGAATCTAAAAGGCTGGTTTATGATTCTTATGAAACATCTTACACTCAAAACTTTTTTGAAAGGTTAATTAAAAATGCATCCTTCTATAAGGTGATACAGAGAAAAGATCAGTTTAGGGTTAAGAAGCTGAACTGCAGCTTCAGGGTCACATACCTGATTAACTTTTGTCACAGACTTCCTATGAGGCCTTCAAGCCAAACAACTGCTCAGTCCCCCTCCTGTCTATAAATGAATGATAAAAACTGCTTTGTTTTCTAGGGTTCTGTATGAATAAATTCATTAGTACCATACAGGTGAATGTCTAGGAAAGGACTGAAAACAGTTAGTTAGTTGTTAACAGTTAGTTGTGCTTACATATCTTTTTTTTTTTTTTCTAAACCAGAATCAATACTAATAATGATAATATTGTACAAAATCTTTCCTTAGATAATTTAAGGCTGCTTTCAAAAAGTGGGGTGGTGGTGTTTGTTTTGTTTTGTTTTGTTTTCTTCACTTTGAGGTAAATTTTTTTCTGTTGTAAAATTGAATAGCCCAAGGCACTTTCTCAGAAATCTCGAAAATAGTAATATTCAGGTCACTTAGATAATTATAAAAATCTCATCAAATACATGCTACTATACCAACTTAATGTACAAGTTCAGTAACACGTATTGAACTTGTACATACTGAAGTTTAAAAACTTATTGGGTTCAATAAGAGTTCATTAACTCTTATTGAACTTGTAGATGTTGAAGTTTGTTAGATAATTGAATCATTTTAATTAGGAGAAGCCTCCCAGCGGGGAGAACTGGTAAGAATTTCAGTAAAAGGTAACAGTAAAAATGAAAAAGAAGAYTGGCTGAGTGTGATGTAGGCCAGAGCAATGGCCAGGGCAGATTACAAAAGCCTGTATTTTGGTCACTTGTATACTGTGAAAATCTTATAAGGACTGCTTGTTTTTKATTTCTTTTTAGTTAAGACTACTAAAATATTGTCCTTGAAAATGAGCCTGTATGGAATGTGACTTTCCAAAGAAAGGAAGATTCTTTAGAAATACATTTTTTCCCCTTTCTCTCCAACTCATATTCTCCAAAGAGGAGAGTTTTGCCATTATGGACAATTTGTAATTTCTATATGTGTTCTGCCTRTAGTTTCCAGGGGCATTCATTAGACTGCCTGTTTTTTTTTTTTTTTTTTAACTAGAGTCTCAATGGTTTGATAAATCACTTGCATGAATCTCTTTCTGGTACAAGGATTTAGCTTACTGGACATCTAATAARCACAATGAAGGGCTGCAAAAATAAAATGAAACAGAGTTGAGTAGAGTGGCAAGATCCCCTCCCTGTATCTGCTGGCAACACTCCTGTTGATGAACAAGCTGAGCAGCACTGGGCCCAGCACTGACTGCTGGGGGACACCACTGGCCACAGGCTTCCAGCTAGACTCGACCCCATTTATCATGACCCTCTGGGCTCTGCCATTCAGCTAGTTCTCAGTCCACCTCAGTGTCCACTCATCTAACCAATCAGCTTCCCCAGGAGGATCCCCCCAGCTTATCAGGAGGATGTTATGGGAGATGGTGTCAAAGTGGATACTGCTCTCCCTCATCCATCATAGGAGGTTATGAGGTTGGTCARACATGACTTCCCTTTGCTGAATCCATGCTGACTACTCCAGGATCACCTTTTCCTTCAYATGCCTAGAGATGGTCTCTAGGACATGTTGCTCTATCACCTTCACAGGGATGGAGGTGAGGCTGACCAGTCTCTAGTTTCTCATGTCCTCCCTCTTGCCCTTTTTGAAGACTAGAGTGACATTAGCTCTCTTCCAGTCCTCTGGCACCTCCCTCGCTCTACATGACCTCTTGAAGATGATGGAGAGCAGCTGAGCAATAACCCCTGCCAGTTCCCTCAGCACTCTAGGGTGCATCTCATCCGAACCCATAGATTTATGGATGTCCAATTTTCCTAAATAATCTCTAACTTGATCCTCCTCAACCAGCAGAAAATCTTCCTCKCCTAGTTCTCTCTTTTGTGTCCAGACTCTGTAGTTCATGGGGACCAGCCTTAGCAGTGAAGACAGAGGCAAAGCAGGCATTTAGTAACTCTGCCTTCTCTGTATGCTCGGTGAGTGCTCTGTAAACAAGCACTCCATTGAGCAACAGACCAGTGTTTTCCCTAGTCTTCCTCTTCCTGATGATGTATTTGTACAAGCCTTTCTCGTTGTCTCTGACGTATCTCACTAACTCTAATTCCAAATGGGCCTTGGACTTCCTTGTTGCATCCCTGCATTCTCTGACAATGTTCATATATCTTTTCAATGTGGTTTGGCCTTTCTTCCACATTATGTATGCTCTTTTTCTCTTTAAGCTTTCCCAGGAGCTCCTTGTGCATCCATGCAGGTCTCCTGGCCCTCTTGCTCAAMTTCTTTTTGTAGGAATGCACTGATCTTGACCTTGGGGAAGGTGAAGCTTGAATATTATTAACTCTCCTGCACCTCTTTTCCTTCTAGGTCCTGGGGAGTCCTCCAAGGAGTTCCCTGCAGAGGTCATAGTTGGCTCTCCTGAAGTCCAGGTTTTCAATCCTACTTCTTGCCCAGCTTCCTCCTTGCAGGATTGTGAATTCCAGCATCTCATGGTCACTGCAGCCAAGACTGCCCTCAACCTTCACATTTCCAACTAGACCATCTCTATTGGTTAGTATCAGGTCTAACAGTACAGTATCAGTTCTAGCAGTCCTCGTTGACTTGTCTACCACCTGCATTAAGAAGTTATCTGCAATGTTCTGCAGGAACCTGTTGGATTATTTTTTCCCATTTGTGTTCATCCCTGCGTACAACAGGGTGGATTAAGTCCCCTATAAGGACCAGGGCCTGTGATCTTAGGGCTTCTTTCAGCAGCCTGGAGAAGGCCTCATCCACTTCCTCTTCCTGGACAGCAGGCCTATAGTAAACTCCCATGACAGTGTCACCCCTGTTGGCCTGCTCTTTAATCCTCATCCACAGGCTCTTGACTCGCTCTTCATTCTCCCCTAGACAGAGCTACATACATTCCAGTTGCTTTCTCACGTAAAGAGCTAACACCACCTCACCTTCCTAGCCTGTCATTCCTAAAAAGCTGAAAACCATCCAYGGCCACGTTMCAGTCATGAGAGCTGCTCWACACACTTCAGTAACTGCAACGTGATCGTGGTACTGCAATTGGAAACACATCTCCAGTTCCCCTTGTCTATTCCCTATGCTAAGCGCATTTACATAGAAGCWTTTGAGTTGGACACTCCATATGCCTCTCTTTCTAGCTGGGGCAGCTGTAGCCTGYCTGTGAGCCTTCAGTAGTTCTCATGTTTTCTGTTTTCCTTCTCCAGGCTTTGGGTATACTCCACTGGTTCTGGAATTAGGCTGGCTATCACCTACCTTATCACCTGCTTCCCTCAATTCCCTCTCCTCCCTCAATTCTAGTTTAAATCGATGAGCCCTACTAGCTCMTGACTTAGGACTCTCTTCCCGCTTTGGGAAAGATGAATCCCATTTGATGCCAGCATGCCTGGGGCCATGTAAGTCTTCCTATTGCCAAAAAAACAAAGGCTGTGTTGATGACACTAGCCGTGGAGCCGTGTGTTGATGGACTGTATCCTCTTGATTCTTTCAATATAGCTGCCAGCACTGAGGAAAATGGAAGATGACCTGCACACCAGAGTTCCTGATCAACTGACAAAGTTCCCTTAAGTCTCTTTTGATTATTCTCAGGTTACGCATACCACTTCTTCTCTTCCCACATGTAGGACCATGAATGGATAATAGTCTTTGAGCCAAACCTGGTTGTAAAGTTTCCTGGTGACATCCTTAACCCAGGCCCCAGGAAGGCAGGAGACTTCCATTAGAGGAGCGTCCCATCTACATATCAGACCCTCTGTTCCCTGTATTGAGGAGTCTCCATGACTATAACCCACMTTTTCTTCCTCCTGCCAGGGGATTTGCCCTTCTGACAGCAGTGATGTTTTTGGAGGAAAGAGACTCTCACCTTCACCATCCATTGCTTGCCYTTCATCCTCCATGGCCTTGTACTTATTGGATAGGGGTACCTGGTAGGGTGAGATGGCAGAAGAAGGATTTCTTCTGCTGCCTTGAGCCTAGACTTTTATCCATACAATATCCATATCCATTGCCATACTGGTTTCTTCTCGCCAGTATTAGCTGGATAATGGAATCTGTGTTTCTTTGTTGCTGGGGGTTTCTCGGTACCTGCTCCTGTTCCTCTCTGTCTGACTTCCAGATACTCCTGAGTTTTTCAACCTCCTCTTTTAGCTCAACTACCTTGCTGAGCAGATCTCCCACCTGCTCACACCTCACACAGTTGCTCTCCCCACAGCTCTCCAAAGGCAATGTGAGACTTCAGCACTCCCTGCAGCCTGACAGCCTGGACAGCTACATGCTTTACCGGCTGGTCAGTCTGAGTTCCTGTCCTCCTTTCAGTGCGTGCTKACGTGGCCCTCCGATGATCAATTGCCATAGTGGGCATGCCGTGGAGCTCACTGCTGCATGGCCAGGTCACTGTAGGTGTTTGCACCACAGAACTATCAAATGAGGCTATCAAGCAGAATTTAGATATCTTCCCCTTAATTCACTCCTCCAGGCATTTATTTTATCATAATGGCCTCCACCGAAGAAAAAACAAAATTTATTAAGTGGTATGAAGAAAGCAGAAAGCCAAACAAACTAAAATAAGGAGATGTCTAAGAAAAGTTGCTTTCTTTTTTTTCCTTTTTTTTTTTTAGGGGTAGGGGGGGAGAAGAGGGAGGTCTTTATTTTCGGTGGAAGCTGAAGTAGGAATGCTTTCAAGTAAAAAAATTGGAGACAGTATCTTTGAAGAGCTGCATTATATCTGGGAAATATCAAGAACCTCCTTTCATTTCCCTCCATTCACTGCTAAGCAGTTACACRGTCAGTGCACACTGCTTCTGGGTAACGCTAGCTTACAAATCCCTTCCCTGAAAGACAGAGTACAGATGGCAGATTTAGTGAGCTTTTCTGGGAAGTATTTTTCATCCACCTTTTGCATATCTGCTGATGGCTGAATAAAGCAGCACAAGTAGGTGGAAGGAAGGTAGTGGCTTAAATACTAAAGCTGAAATGTGTGGTTAGCTCATAGTACTTTTGACCAAAGGCATATCAAAATATAAGGTGTTAGGGAGAGGACCAAAGAAAATGTTTGTGCCTAACAAAACAGGTATATCAAAAGATAAGGGATTAAGGAGTACACCAAAGAAAACTTTTGCCTAATGCCTAGTGAAGTGGCCRGAGGTTGTAAYAGCCTCCTGAAAACCCTGAATCTACCGGATGCAAGCAGGCACTTTGAGAACAGCCATGAAATTATTTCTGAAGAGTCCATGGCCTTTCCCAATAGTTCCCATGAGAGAAARCTAAACACTGGTGGAAAATGCCAAAGCAATTGCATAGTTTTCACATTGATCCGCTGCATTTTAGTAAGAGTGTTACAACTGTAACAACCCTTCATGTTTACCATCAAGTATTGTTGGCTTAAAAATTGGAAATGCAATCAATATTTCCATAACTGTCCACACCATAGAATATAAAAACCTGCAGTCTAATAGAGCATGCATGACAATCACAAATGATCAAGCAGAATGAATAGCAGAGCTGGCAGCACTTGTCCTGCACAGAATTCATTTTTCTAGAGCAGTTCTAGAGCAGCCACATATGTCCAATGTGCTATTACATCCCTGAAATCTGCAGGACACAATCCAAGCCAGGCACAGACTTGGATGGTGAGGAATGGGATGACAAAAGGGACTAAACTTGTTACCCTTCACCTCTTAGCTGCCTATGTTCTACCACATCAACAACTGATGCAGCTTCCTACCAGCAACTTTAGTTAGTCCACACATCAGGTCTAGATGCTGGAACCATCAAGAATGAACAAGCAAGCAAGAGAGGCATTAGCAGGAGTATTAGGAGAGTATGCACCTTGCCTAACACAGGCTTCTGACATCCCCACTTGACCTGTGTCCTGTCAAAGGGTAGGACAAAAGAAGAGCACAGTTTTTCCTTGCCTTCTCCATTCTGCATTTCCCTCAATCTAGGGTTTTCTTTTTCACCTTATAAAGATCTATCTTGAAGACAGGAATAAATGTACTCCAAGCCAGCTCCAAACCATTTGGAAGCACATGAACATGGCTAWCACCATGACAAGCAAAACCTACTGAGCACTCCTGACTGGCCACAGGTATCGCCTGTGATCTGATGCTGCGGACCTGTGGTCATGCAGCCTTCTTGCAGAGGCTTTTTTATCTTCATACCCTGGGGAGAGAGATTCGCTGCCAAGGAGGACTACACATTACATGTCACAAAAAGAGGAAAGTCACTGATATTTTAAAATCCAAAGGCTCTCYTGTCCTGGTGCTTGTTACCCACAAGTCTAGCAACAGAACAAATGGTTAGTAACTATTCCYTTTCAACCACTTTTTTTTCTCCAAAAAAATCACACTTACCTATTCACCCAGCTAACAGAGAACTGTATTATTGCTTTTCCTCCAGAGGAAGGGTGCTTTGTAGCTGAAAGCATGCTGTGAAAGCATCTCTAGGCAATTTGATTTCAATTACCAATTCGATCCTTAAATCTTCTTCTGAATGTGATTATAAAAAACATGTCTATTGTCCAGTGGCATTTGACTGAAACCTTTCATCTCTATGATTACTTGCTAATCACAAAAACAAGTTCTGCTGATCAATTTAGCACAAGACCAAAGCAGTCTTTCACTTAGAGACATAGAGGTTATTGCGATCAACTCTCTTACTTAATTTCAGTTTTCCTTCCCCTACCTACCCACATACACTCTTGAAAACTGTGAGTCAACACAGCAACTTTTCAGTTTTTAATAGGTATTTCATTGACTTGGTTACTCAGTGTTAGTAACTGCTTTGTTTAATTGTTTTTCTCTGTAATAAACAACCATTTCAATCATTTATATAAAAAAGGCAATATAGTTTGTCTGGTGCACCCTGTAGCTCAGGCATAATTTTTCTCTGAGTGATGGAGACCTGTGGCTGAGTATATAGCAAAGTAGTTAAATGTTCATTTTCTGGGAGTAGAAGTCTATAACCATTTTAGCTACTGTATTTGTGGCCTCAAAATAATCTAATATTTTACAAATTTTATAAAAAATGGCCTACCAGTAAAGGCTTTCTCTTTTATTTAATASTGTATAACCCAGCATTGATTATTTCAAGTTTGTATGTAATAGAGTGCAGAAATAAAACAATTGAGTTCCTTTTCACATGATTGTAGTCTACTTATTAAACCTGTGAGTCCATTTCTCTTTTATTCAAGGGCAAGTTTTAGAGCTTCCTGGAAATAGTCAGATATGCTGTGGAACTGGAAGAGTTTCTTGGTCCCTGGATCCAAGTGCAAGCCTCTGTCACACTTCAACTATACAAAAAGGTCTGATCTGGTCTCATGCTATTCTATCCTTCTATTTGTTCCGATTACTTTTTGTCTATTATCTAAAATTTATGTAAGTGTTTTCTTGAGAAGACATAATGAATCTTGTAAGACAGTCTTATTTCTACATTAACAAGTATAGTTTATTACGTTTTCCTCCCAGGACAGACAGGAAATGAACTCACTCAATTTTTAATGATACAGGGATTATAAGCATGCTGTTAGACTGTCTCAACAGTGAGTAAAATGCAATAGCTCAAGCTGTCTTACAAGTGAAAATTCAGAAACTCTTTAAGAAAATAGTCTCTCTCAATCATTTGGGAAGCTACATACTTTATCTGCCAGAATTATTATATATTGAAGTGACAGCACCAAAATTCCTTCTGCACTCTCTTGAATACACATTTCTATCTATCCTCTTGCAAGAGTAACAGGCATCATAATGTCTATCTTTCTATATATGCTTATAGCTCTGCCCATGCAATGCAGAAATAAAGCTAATGTATTCGTGACTTTACTGAACTATTTGGTGGTGCTTTAGAACTGAGGTGTATCTATAGCCTAGAAAGGCAAGCTGGTGGTTTGGGGTCAGAGAGGTGCTAGTCACAGGGTGCCTGTAGGGCAGCTCAGGCAAAGATCAAGGCCAGGAGCCTGAATTTAGAGGCAACTCACGTGCGTGGGAAGAGCAGATATCTGGCGAGCTTGTTGAGGCCCCACAACTTCAATATTAAAATTATCTCTGAACCCAGTGAGCCAAACCCCATGGAAGTGAGGAGATGTCCTGATGGCTATGTCAGTGACTGCATAATAAAGCCTAGGGAAGCATATCTGCAACTTGAATGTCAGGAGATCCAGGGGAGAGGCTTTGATGTCTTGTTCTTCTGCATGGACTGTGCTCCTGCTTCTGCCCCCGGGGAAAGTGCAGTGTGGCTACCTTGGAAATAATACAGTGTTACCTGTCTTGGGGAGGCTACATGTGTTCTTCCAGTCAATTTTCACAAGCTAAACAGTGCTTGTCAGTCTGGAAGTGCATGTCTTGTTCTACATGTGGAAAACACAACTACTGGTATAAAGAATTATATATCGTTCAACAGCATATTTTTGTAGGTGCTTCTAAACAATTTATTATATCTTTAATAAGGGCAAAGTGACTAAAACACTTTCTCCCTGTGATGTCTGCTAGATAGTGAACTAGTCTCCTAAGTGGAAATTGCTGTGTGTAAGGCTGTAACTAGTTTAAAGAGTAATTTTGCTTTATGGCAGCTTCTAAGGATCCAGCATGATTGCTCTCCAGCATATGTGACCAGGGATTGTCTCTCCACAGAAGCCAGCACTTTGGAGGGCAGCTCACTTCCTTAGGTGCAACCAAGAAGCAAGTGACACATCCAGACCTATATTTTTAATTCCCACAGAAGAGATGTAGGGTAAATCACTTCTTACTTTGAAAACTAGGTGGGATGGATCTCTTCAAAATCTGCTTTAAAGGAAGAGAAGATGCTGGATACAATTTCTTTTTATACATTTAGAATTATTTATTCTTTTACAGTGTTTCAGTTGTGAATGAGTATGTATTCCAGTGGAGTGGATTTGTTTTGATGAGAATAACTAACCTGTCAAGTAGTCTATCCACCTTGTTTCTTATTGCTGCAGTGCTTTCTTCTTTTATTTTTTTTTTCTTAACAACTAAGGCTCCAGGTGTCATCCTGGTGAAAACTGAGACTAAATTAGACTGAATTCTAATTAAATTAATCTGCTTATTTACAGGCAGAACTGAACCRGTTGTTTTAATTATGAAGGTAACTCTTCATTAGGAAGATTAGTAGTACTTTTCACACAGTTATTCGTTATCTGTCTCTGGAATTTATATTTTCTTTCATATGAGTAGACTAAAAGCTCAGGTACCAGGTACATGAAACGAATAAGGAATTGTCTGTTAAAAATTATATATATATTTTTTTTTTTAAAAAAAAAAAAGAGCAAGAACTGTTTGCTCTTGTTATTGTGATATCTTCCTCTTAGCTATGCAATTCACAGGACAGCTATCCTTCTGCTGTGCTGTTATTATAGGCCAATGCAAATGATGTTGTCATCTACTAAAGAGAAAGGGAGAAGGATTCTGTTCTATTCCTAATTTCTTGCTTTGCCTTATGGAGTGGTGCCGAACAACTCACTATTTTTTCTATTTGTACATAAAGAAAAGTAATACTAATTTTTGGAAGCATTTCAGGGTCTTCAGTTAAAGGATGTTACGTAGTCCCGTCATTTGCAACACATTTTCGGGGGAAAGACAGCTGTTTTCATATGTATAACATATCGGTAGCCAAACAGAATTAGTATATATTTCCATGTAAAAGAACAGTACAGCACTGACACACCTAACTTCTCCCTGGCGAAGTTCCATGCTTGTATGATTGGACACATAGTTGATGTAGGGCCTGCCACTTTCCTTTCCCAACCAGACCATATCCTTGGTAACCTTATTTCCTCTAAACTAAAAAAAAACCATATTTTTTGTAGACTTCATGAAAAGTCAAATGAAAAGATTTTCATTTTATTCTCTAAGAWGCCTTTCTTTTTGTTTGTAAATATKATTATATCTCCCACATCTGCAAGCAGRTCCCATTTATATTTGACCTGTTCTTTTCTTCCGTATCCTCTTCAGGGGCTTAATACAACTGCATACAGCTTAGCAGGATTTTGAATTGGATTTCAGACTGGAAGAATAAGATTACTAAATATTTGTCTTTCAGATACATAAAGATAGTTCAGACATGAACATTTTTATACCMACAGTTAAATAAAACCCTCAGGACTAACTCTGTATTTTATATAAACTCAATCTGGAAATATTTCAGTATGTAAAGACTTTGTCCACAGYCTGCACAAGTGTTTGAAAGCATGGCAGAGATCACTGGTGCTGCCCTCAAGTTGGAAAAAAAGGGGCTTGGTCCATAGCTGCAGAAACATTCAAGGAATAAAACACATATTCAGAGGGTCAAGAGAGGTACCCTCGAGAGCTGCTGAATTTTGTTGTATGAGARTTCATACAGGGCACACACTTCTGGAAAAAGGACTGGGTCTAGAAATCGGAGTGAAGCAGAAAGGAGAAAAGGTCTCATAAATACTTGAGAACATTAGTGCTGGACAATGAGAAAGAACTGCTGTATTTTGGTGTGTATAACCSTAGTATTCAGGAAGAACAACTTATGTTAAGCAGCACTGAAAGTTATGTATACAAGTGGCATTTCTAATATATGGGTATTAGTTCTTCCAGAGGCACATCCTCCTCTGATCCATCAAGGCCTATCCATCTAGCATGTTTCCTATTGCTCTAAATAAATAGTTCCCTTCATCTTCTCAAAAACCCACACTGCCTATTTTTCCCCACTTTTTCCTCTGACTTTTTAGTGGTTTTGTGGAAATACAGACTATCTGAGAGGCAATTTGTTCCAAAGAAAATGCAAATAGAGGCTGTCTTGTGTATTGAAGGGAAGGGAAGGGAAGGGAAGGGAAGGGAAGGGAAGGGAAGGGAAGGGAAGGGAAGGGAAGGGAAGGGAAGGGAAGGGAAGGACCTAGAGAAGGCAAGGCACAGAAAGAGGCCAGTGTAGTTTGAGGAGCAAAGCTAACCAAATGTGATGGTGAATTTTGAGCAGCAGTTCTCAGTACATAGGAGTTTCTAGACCTGACCTTCATGAAAACCCATTGGTGAAGATGACTTGAACTTCCTTTCTCCATTCTATTCATCTCTGCCTCCCACCTGCTCYCTAAAATAGAGAAAGATCAAGAAACTGTAGTTAAGCTGTTGTCAGAGCATGGAGTAACTGCATATTTGCTCAATAGGTTGGACTATCTTGAGAGCAGAAGCAGAAGTACCTAAAGCTAGAAAATGGGGACATGGAAAGACAAATAAATAAATAAATAAATAAATAAGGCATATAAAGACAAAGTAAACTTGCCACAGTGGGAAAATTTCAGATGAAGAGAATATTGCCTCTCTTCATATGAACAGAGGGGAAAAAAAAGGCTTCTTTTTGGATGAGTAGTAACAGAGCACTCACAAGGTAGTACCCCCCCAAAAAAAAAATTTTACATCTGCAGGAAAAAGAAAGAATAACCAGCCAGATAAATTTCTCACACTAGTATGTCTGCCTTGGTATTCTTTTTATACTACAGAATAGTATTTGCTACAGTTCTTTTTCTCCCAATTACCATAATTGAGAATATCAGGACAATAATTTTCTAGCAAATAAAACAAAAGAACTCATTAGGATAAAACGTCCCTTGACAATGTCCATGTTCAGTTAGTGCTGGATTGACTGAYAAAGAAGTATAAATTATTCGGCTGAAAATACTGTGCAACACTTAAGGTTGTTATGCAAAGCTAGTACTGCACACACACAAAAAAAAAAGTGGAAGAGGAGGAGAAAGAAACTATTAAGCACCCAAGCACTCTACAGCTACCATACTAATTTATTCTGCTCTATTAAAAAGAGACGTTTCCATTACCTTGCACAGAGCTTGTGGTCTAGCAGTTCTAAAAATGTGTTGAAGCAACATCAAGGGTTTCCATTCTCCATTTCATGAAGACTATTTTCTACCACAGGAATAAAAATATCTCTGTTCCACTTGCTTTTCTGTCTGTGACTGGGTCACACTTCTTCCATTAGGCAACTTAGAAGTGGGCTGAGTTGCCGTGAAAAATAAATATGATATTAAGTTTTCAAGAACCTGAATGAACAAGTAAAGAACTAAGTTGTTATTCAAAATAGTTGTATTCTTCTTCTGTTAACAGCTGATAGAAAAGACAATAATAGAAACCGAAATGAACAGTGTAGGATATGGACTTTCAATATCAAGTATCTTTCATATTGAAAGTATCTGAAGGGGAAAAAGCATAATGGTTGCAATGTGATACACAGGAATAATCTCTACTGGTCCTCATTTATTGAAGGAACGAGGGGGAATTTGAAAGTGGACAGAGTGTCAGTGGCAATAACAGCAGTAACAGACTTTTACTCTGTAGTGGTTATAGCCATGGAAAGGTTCAAAGGACAGCCCAGTCATCCACAAATATTTTGAACAACTTGAAATAACTATTTGAATCTGATGGGAGAACACTTAAATATCCTCTCAATAACTGCTTTAAGTTAAACAGGGGAAGAAGGACTGACCTTTTATTACTTACACTGAAAGAAACATCTGTATCTTTTTGTAAACTTCTGATTTTTCAATCTGTAAGGAAAAAGGCATCAGGAAGGAGAGAAGATCACAAAAGSGACCCCTGTATACCATAAGTAGAACAGTCACATAATGTCCAAGGACTAAAGATCGGTCAGCGTGAGGCTGATACACAAGGTGCAGACCGAACACAAACAAGGAAGTTTACTTGTGAAATCTCCCTCCCAYCTTTATTATACAATTTGCGTTTCCATTCCTCTTTCCTAGTGCTTCATTTTGTCTCAACCCAGCATCACAGCTGATGGCTCCAGCTCTGACTCTGGACAGAATGAGCTACATGCTTTTATGTACCATGTTCAATGCTGTGCTTTGCTCAGTGCTGTGCATAGTAAGAAAAATAATTTCAAATTTGTATCTGCTGATTAAGATATTTAAACTTTCTGTGAACATTAAAGAAGGTATTGAGCAACGTTTTAAATGAAGGAAGAACAAAGCATTTTATAATACTATAGTCTTGGCAATATGKTAACAGTAACATTTTCTGTCTTTCTTAAAAGAATAACTGTTTTTGAAACGTGATTTCCTTTGGCTTGAGTGCCTTACAATATATATAAAAGGAACCCCTTTGGTGATATGTACATGCACAGATAAATTGTATTCAGACTATACAGACAAGTATTCAGAAGTTGAGAAATGGTACAACTCTGATTCACGTTATGATACCAATTTGAGTAAGCTCAAATATAGCTTTATTTGCATAATCTCAGTCTTATTTTTCCCTTTGAACTCYGACACTTCAACAGTTTGAAAGAGGACTGTTTCCTGAAAGGACCATAAACATRAATAAGATTTSTTCTATTTCTTCAACACTTWTTCTTTTTTTTTCATTATTAATATTTAAGGAAATATTTTTTCTATTCCTTGTTGAACTTTTGAAGTATTGCTTCTCAGAAGCATATAGGTACGTCACAAACTTCCTTTGCAGAAGAAGAATTATTTTTCCATTTTTCAGATATGCGCTGAAGACATAAAATAAGAACACTAAAAAGGGTCATCACTTTTCTCTACTTTGAGTCTCGAGATAGAGATGCCCAAAACTCATTTTTCATCCTACTTAGCATTATATGGTAGTTAACAAGCTCAAGGCAAGCATCCTTCTGTGTTCAGTTGCATTTTTGGCAGCTCAGCACATGATGCCAACTTTGAATGTTTCAGCCAAGAAATGAGCCAAGCTCAACTGGTGGCAAGCCTCAAAACATTTCAGAGGCAGGCTTGGCAKCATATAGCAACAGGAGGATGGAAGATGCAAAATCCATTTCCCCAGGCTAGCACACTGCTATTTTGTGATATTTTGKGACTATTTTCTATGGCTTCACCCTTCTTCCTCACATTACATATCAGGTTTATGACACTGAGATCTTTTCTCTGGATCTGAGGCCARCTGCACAGTCTGCTCACATCCACACTAAGAAATTCTCTTGGACTCAAAAATGATGTGGCCACATGTAAACTGTATCCTGGATCCCCAGCCCTCAGCTATGCCAGGGAATCATCTGGACCCGCTCCATGCTAGGGAATTTCCTAAAAATTTCTGCCCTTACCCATCCTGCCATGGTCCTCTTTGAACACCTCAGAAAGAGACAGATTTTGAAATGGCAACCACAAATGTTCATGTGATCAACCACTTTGGGCAAAACTGGATCTTGCATAGCTACATACGTGCCAAGCTGATTAATGTTTGTAAATAGAGAGAGCGAACATTCAAAACTGCATACATGTTAAGCCATAATGCTAAATTTAATAATGATTTTCATTATCCTCTAACAATGTAACAGGAATTTAACAAGGTTGTTTTGTCCTTTACCCGTAATTACAAAACAAACAGTAAAAGATACTCTGAAAGACGTTTTAAAAACTAGTTATAATCAGCATGASATGATCACTGGTTAATACAGTGATCATAAAAACACAATTTATGTCTAATAACATTAATATTAAAATATTGAAAGATGTTTTACTGTCTTTGTATATGCAATAATAAAAAGTGAGCAAAACWCTTATTATTTTTTTAATAACCATTTTGCCTTGTCATGGGTGTCTGGGGGAAATTTACTTCTTGTCTTCATTTTCTTGCTAATTTAGAACTTTGGAGATTTCAACTGGATTACTTTGTAATAGAAKCATCTTCAACTGAACACTTCACATAACTTCAATGACTTTGTTTACAAGAATCTTTTGGCTGGAATCAATATCTGACTACATTTTTTGACTAAATGTGCAGTTATAGACATCTAATTTACTGTAGTGTTTACCAGAAAATTATACAGCCTAATCTTTTTTCAAAAAGCTGTCAACATCCAGGGCAGCTGCTGTGAAGAAATGCAGCTCTGTGCTACGCTTACCTCACCTCAGACCATATTGAAATTACTGACAGTACCASTTCTTTCAGTCACTATAGATCAAAATCGTCCAATACAATTATCAATAGTGGCTCCAGTGTCCCAGCAAACCAAAAGCTAGGCAGCTATATTCCACCTATGCAAATTCTCTCAACATTTGCACTGAATAGWGTGTTGTTATTTTTCATCTTAATTGGTTGCACAGTGAGTATACAGCATATTGCACTGAAGAGGTGACAGAATTTTAAATGTGAATGAAGTGCTTCAGATAAATAGAGTGTTGCTTTTAGGAAATTAACAACATAAATAGCTCTGTACTTCTGAGAAACCAGATGTACAATTGAGGAAAGGAGCTCGGATAGCCAGGTATCTTGCCTATGTGGAGTCTCATGCAATCAGGGCATTGGGTCTTTGAAGTGCTCCTAAATCATCACACATAGACAGAGATCCTACATTTGTCCCTACYTTTTCCTTGTAAGATGTGACTTCACATATCTTTACAGATGTCTTTTCAGTTCCAAAGTATTCTATAAAGAGTTTTCTTCCACTGCAGTCCAAAAATACTGCAACAGCATGCCACATACTCTTGTGTGATAACTCAAAGGAAAAAGGCATATGTGATTTTGATCCTCAGGAAGAATGACACAGCCCTTTGAAATTAGTAGCTGTGTAAAATTAGGAAGTTCTTTAGTGTCAGTGGAAAGCAGTGCTTGCTTGTTATTCTTGACCTTTTAGCTACCTTCATGCTGTGAAACCACAATAAAAGACTTGTCTTCGTTAAAAAACTACTATAGTCATGGCCTACAGAAATTGTAGTTACTAGGGGTTTTTTTGGGTTTTTTTTTTTTTTTTTCAAAAAAATGAATTTCACAGCAAAAGCAAAAGTGATCCAAGAGAATGATAGAATGTATATAATATTGAGAAAAATAAAAAGAAAAAAAAMCCTCTGGAAGTAAAGCAAATCAATTGGTCAACTGAGAAATCAGGATGTTCTTCAGGGAGCAATGGTGGATCTCCTTTACTAACAGTGATGTATGAAGGAAAGGACCTATTCAACTGCCACTTGTGAAGACATTAGGACCAAAACTGCATCCATAGATCGATCTATGCCCTGGCTTTTCATACAGCCGGTGTTTGTCAATTCCTAGCTGCTAATTGAGAGTTGTTMACTATTCTGGCTAAAAACAAATGCAAGACTTCCACCAAACCTCTCTCTTGTGTAGATTTAAATAACCCCTCACAATATACTTTATATGGGATGTGCGTGTCCATATAAAGGGCTCCCTACAGAGGCACATACAGAGGCCTTATATTTCTTTAGTTAGTCTTGGAAGATGCAGCTTAAAAGCAGATACACTCTTACTAACTCCTGTCAAAAATGTAATTTCTCTAATGGTTAATATGTTCTTCAAAATCCCAGCATAAACTCATTTATAGTTATTTAGTAATTTTTTTGTTTCAGCATTATCATTTAGTTTAAATATGCCTATTTTTCTTCCATTCTTTGCTCCCTTCTTTTGTTCTTCCTTGTCTCTCATGTCCTCTGTGATCTATCCCCAGAAAGAGTCATCATAAGCCTATGAAAGCCTCTACTTCTCTAGGTCAAGTAGTATTCATTTTTTGACAAATCTGAGCGGAACAGCTTGCTTTTTTTCCATAAAAGGTTTCAGCATTTCCTCACGTAACTCATATTAGTATTTGCCAACTCCATTTGATACATTGTCAAATATTCTTAAGGCATGTATTGTACTTTGCCTTTTTTCAGGGTCATTCTGTCTTGGTGGTCCACATTTAACCTGTATTTGACCACTGAGTCACAGTTCTTTTCATCTTTGTTTCCAGATGCTTAGCTTCAATTTTGTACCAGAAATTTAATAACAGGCCCTAATGCTGCCTCAGACCAAGGATCTGACAGCAAGCAATGGGCTTGGCTCTGTGGAAAGTCTGAGGAGAGCACTGTCAGTAAAAAGTCTTTTTTGTGTGTGTGTCAACCAGTACATTTTTCAAGGCTTGTCCACAGTTAAATCTTTCAGGCAGCGTTTTTAGTTTTTTTGTTTTGTTTTGTTTTGTTTTTCAGATGCATTAACATTATGAGGTAAGGATGCCCAAAAGACAGTCATTAGAAACTCTGCTCAAAAATACRTATCTTAAAAAAATTCTTGACCGTAGCTAAATTAGAACAAAAGTGGAAAAAACGGAAAGAAAAGCTGTTCTGCAGATTGGAGAAAAAGATTTGTTTTCTTGCCATTTTTAAACTGGTAAATTAATGGCTTTCTCTCCCTCATATAGTAGATGACTCACTGTTAGTTTAGAACTTGGAACATTGAACTTCATAAAACCTTTACAATCTGTCWTTCTACAACTGCAGGGGGTATTTTACATGCAATCAAAAGAAAGGCAACATTTAATCTAATCATACAACTGCCTGAATCTCTGTGGCTACATTTTTTCAGAACCTCTTATGTTTGAGATGGTGCTCTTATTGTCTACAGCTGGCTGTCTTTAATTGTTGGCTGTACACACTCCAAAATATCTACTTACTTACAAAATTTCAGAGTTCAGTGTAGTGGCAGAAACAATGATGCTCAGTATATATTTGTATTAATGCATTAATGCTGTTTATGTTATATGCTGGTACTGGGAGAAAAAGAGAGGGG
>PTEX01000046.1:2618105-2665908 GCA_003342815.1 Eudromia elegans | reverse complement strand
GAAGGAAGGAAGGAAGGAAGGAAGGAAGGAAGGAAGGAAGGAAGGAAGGAAGGAAGGAAGGAAGGAAGGAAGGAAGGAAGGAAGGAAGGAAATACTCTGTATTCTTTTTTGAAAGAGATAACGGTGGAATCCATTTTGAAGATACAGTAAGGGAAAGAGAATGAAAGAAAGAAAGACAAAAGGCAATAAAATAAGAAAAAAAAAGTAAATGAAATAAGCAAAGAGAAAAGAATGCAAGCAAGAAAAGAGAGATAATGCAAGAAAAGGCGGCCAAGGAAAGAGGAAACTAAAGAAAAGCAAAATAAGGCAGAGRGAATCAGACAGACAAGAAAAGGCAAGAGATGAAGGCCAGAGAAAAGAAGAGCCTTGTATGATAATATAGATATAATTTAAATGACAAGGAAAAGGGGAAAGAGTAAAAAGAAGAAAATGCAAAGAAAGAAAAAAAGAAAGAAACAGAAGGAAGAAAACAAAAGTGAAATGCAAAGAGAAAATGAGAAAGCAGAAGGACAGTATGGGAAAGAGAAAACAAAAGAGAAAAAAAAAGGCAACGATTGAAAAAAAAAGGAGAAAAGAGGAAGGAAAAAAAAGAGAGAAACAATAAAATGGAAAAAGAGCTGAGGTTGGAAGGGAACTATATGCATCATCTGATTCAACTATATCCTTTCAGGCATTCTTATAGGGTTAGGAGGATGCTGCATATTCTTTCTTTTCTGTTCTTAGCATTTCTCATTTACAAAGGAGGAGCAGGCTTAGGCTTAGAATACTGTCAGAAGAAGCCCAGTAGTGCAGCAGCTGCACAGCAGGACGCAAAGGAGAGAAACAGGGCAACATGGAGAGAAGAACACAAAGGAAATGTTTTATTGGGGATGAACAACTACAGCTGAGGTGGTGCTTCCAGGGGCTCTTTGTGCAGCCCTGCTCTGTCCTCCCCAGGAGCATCTTCTCCCATGGATTCTCTTGCATTTCCTGCATCAACCATGGAAGGGATGCTGCCGGAAGAGATCTGCAGTGACTGGGAGAGGAGAAAGACAAGGAGAGAGAGGAAACCTTTATTGAGGGGGAAGAATAGGCCAGTGAGAACAGCCTTTCCCTTGCTGCCCTCTCAGGACAGGCTCCAGGGAGGCACACAGCTGTGTTGCAAGGGACACCACCTTCTTGCACAGCTTGCCTTGCCCTGCCGCATACGCATTTCTCTCTTACCAGCAGCACTCACAAAGACTCCTGTGTGAGCCTGTCGCTCCTACCTTCTCCTCAGGGACACTCCCCTCCTGCTCCTGCTGCTGCTTGGCCAGATCGTCGTTGCCAAGCTCTTCGGGCAGGCACTGCTCTTCCCAGGACGAGGCCAGCTGCTCTTCTGCCTCTATTTCGAGGCACGCCTGCTCAATGGCCTGCTCAACGAGCAGAACCAGCAGTGCCTGCAGCTCAGCATTCAGGTCTAGCGCCTGATCATGCAGGGAGAGACCAAAGGCCCTTGGTCAGAGTCCCTCTTTAGGGAGCAGCAAGAAGGGAGGAGCAGCAAAGCACTTGTGCCCCAGGCGGCGCTGAGCTGGGCAGCCAGCTGCCCCTTGCCGGCTCTGGCAGCGAGCTCGAGCACAGCCAGGGCTGAAGGGGGAGCGGGCACCTTTGGGCTCCGCCTGCAGCCCRCCTTCATCAACCCATACCTCTACAGGTGCTGCTTGCACCGCCGGCTCTGGGGAGACRGCTGGCAGCCTGCTCAGGGCAGAGGGGCATCTCTCCAGAGAGGCTGCTTCCGGGCTGCCCCCTTGCAGCTCTGCTCCCTCCTTGCCACTTTCCTCCAAGGGCAGCTCTGCAAAGGGAAAGCCACAAGTTGCACGCTTTCAGTCTGCAAGTGCTCATTGCCCAACCTCACCCTTCCCTAGGGAGAACAAGGGCCCAGGAAAGGGCACGAAAGGGACTTGGACTCAGGGTAAGGTGAAAAGCAAAACCTCAAGTCTATGAGGCCCCTTAAAGCTGACARCATCTTCCCCCTGCTCTGCTCTGATGTGGCCTGCTCCCTAGATCTCACTAACGGTGGCTGCATGTTGTGGGCAAAGGCTCCTCGAAGGCCTTTTGCTGTAGCCCGCTGTCAAAGGCAGCATCTCCCTGCAGCAGRAGCTCTCTCCTAGCTCGCCTTGAAGCACAAAGAGCTCGTGGGGAGCTGCCATTAGGCCACCTTGGCCAAAGGCCTTCATTTCAGTAAGGGCCCCAAGCACACGGAGAGCTGCCCACCAGGCCTCTCCTATGGCAGAAGGCAGCTGCACACAGAGTGTCCTTTGCAAACTCACCTGTGGAGGAGACAAGTGGCTCTTGTGGAGTCTCCGGGAGCTGGACGATGTAATTTTTGGCCTTGGCCTGCAGGAAATACGCATAGGTTACAGAGGTGCCCTCAGCAGCACTAGGGCTGCACCCCACAGAACCGCTCCTGCGTGTGGGAACACCTCTGGGATGCTCTCCCAGCCACCCTCCCAGGTGCGCTTCCGGTCTCCCTTCCTCCCTCCCAGACTTCCTGCCGGGCTTCCACCCTCCTTTGCTCCTTCACAGCCTCCGTCCCAGTCTCCCTCTGGCCTCCCTCCCAGTTTCCCAGCCTCCCTCCCTTCCACCAGGAGCCAGCAGGGCCAGCAGGGAGGGACCCTCTGCTCACGTCGGCCAGGACCAGGGCGCACACGGTCTCCGCAGGCAGCCCCTGGGCAAGGGAGCAGAGAGGCAGCTGGTGCCGGGGCTCTCTGCAGGGCAGGGGCTCTTTGGGAYGCCTGCGGAGCTCGACCGCACTTACAGCGCTCGAGGAGCGGAGCGCGTCCATGATGAAGCGCAGGGAGGGCAGGCGCGTCAATTTGGGCCCCTGCTCTCCTCGGCTGGGATGGCGGACACCAAGGAAAATCTGCGTGAGCCCCAGCCCTCCCCACCACCAGCCCTGCAACCTGGAGCCCATTCCCATGGAGCGGGACTGCACTCCATGGGTCTGGTCCCTTCCCCGTTCGGCCCCGTTCGTGGGGCAGCCCCAGCGGGAGCCCCCACCCGCAGGTGCCGCGTCCCCCGGCAGGGCTCACCTGAGCATGGCCTGCAGCCAGATCTCCTTCTCCTCGCGCGACCTGCGAGCGCAGGAGAAGCCACTTCAGCCCCGTGGCTGCTGCTGCTGCTGCTGCCCCTTGGGGCACACGCAGCCCCGGCTGCCCCTGCCTACGGGCGCCGCTCCCCAGGGCTGCGGTGCCCCAAGCCCCTGCTCTGTCCCCACCGYGTCCCTGCACTCAGCAGATCCTGACCGTGTAAGGGGCAGAGACTGCCCGGGGCCGCTGGTCCCAGGGCCCTTCCTGCACGGCTCCCTCCCCGTGAACCAGTGCCTGCRCTCAGTGCAGAGCCCCAGGCTCCTCACACAGCCCCCAGCGCACGTGGGGCTCCGGGGCACTCACTGCAGAGCCCGAGGCTGAGCGCGGCCCGTTCTCCTGCACGGGAGGCTGCTCCCACCCTCCCTGCCGCCCTCCCTGTCACGGAGGTGCCGCCGTCTGCACACGGCAGGGCCCCGYGCTCACCAGAAGGTGACTAAGCGCGCGGCCCCCGACCACACGAGGACGAGGGTGTTGGGCCGGGAGAGGCTGAAGGGCTCCTCCTGGTCCCACTCCTCGTCCTCCTCCCTCCTCCTGGGCCGCCTCACRCGGGGCTCGCCGGGCGCCTGGTCCTCGCCGCTCAGGACCCATATCTGGCTGAGCAGCACCATGTGCTGCAGCCAGAAGCCTGCGCAGCACCTGCCGGGAGCGAGAGCGGGGCTGCCTTGGGGGCGGCCGTGCTGGGGCTGCCGCGGCAGGCTTCGTGCAGAGCCGTGCCGGTGTCGGAGCCGGGGATGTCTCCGCGAGCAGGGCAGGGCAGGGTCTCCGCATGCCCAGGAGCGGCAGGAGCCCCAGCGCGGTGCGGGGCAGGGGGCAATGCCGCCTGCTCGGGCCTGTGTGCGCCCCGGGGCCCGYGCGGGAGGCAGAGGCGCTGGCGGGAGGCAGTGTGGCTGCGGCTGCTGCTCTTACTTGAGGCTGGCCACGGCGAGGGCCTCTGGGAGGAGGAGGAGGTGCCGGGGCTCCGAGTGCCGGTGCCGCGTGAGCCACACGCGGGTGCTGAGCTGGAGCCGGGGGCTCCTGCACCCCACGTAGTGGCTCCGCAGTGGCAATGGGGTCCCGGCGGCTCTTGTGCCACGTGGCCCATGGCGGGTGCCCAGCACCTCGGGCTCCAGCTGCGTGTCGGCAGTGGGGCCCGCAGCTGGTCCAGGATTGGCCCTGCGGCAACAACCACTTGCCTGCCGCATGATGATGGGGCAGACTGTAGAGAAGTGGATAAACCACCAGCGTCCGGTGCCTTTTTGTGCCCTCAGAACAGGATCCTGCGTCCCCTTGCTGGCACGGCACCGGACTGAGGGCCGGGCGCCATGGCCACGGCTGAGGTCACAGTGGGGCCACCCGCACACATTGTGATGCGGTGGCTGGACCACGAGCAGCTGCGGGGGTTCCGGTGCGGGGTCTCTGGGCAGGGACAGGGCGGTCGCCATGGCCACCCCGCACCTCCAATGCCTGTGGCGCTGTGCAAGGGCAGCTGCTGGCACCAGGATAAGCTGCACAGACCCTTGTGCACGCTGCTCTGCAGAGCGGCCAAAAGCCCGGGCAGCCTCTCCCTCACAGGGGTTTGCATGAAGGCAGCGCTCTTCCCGGCCACTGCAGAGCCTCGCGTGTGTCTCAAACAAGAAAACCACCTGTACCAAGGACGTACAAGGAAAAAGCACCTTCCGACAGCGGGTCTGTGTGGGCCCTCTGCTGCTGCCACTGCCTTTTCTTGAGTGCTGTCTTTGTCAGTGTTACATTTCCAAAGGCAACCCCAAATCTGTGTCTGTACCAAAAGTGCTGACCACCTTGGCACAGTGTCAACTCCTCAGTCTCATGGTGATCCAAAGTGAGCATGCCCCCGGATGTCGCATGGTACAGGCACGAAGGGGAGCAGCGGCATCTTTCTTCCAGAGCAGGGTTTCCCAGACTGTTTGGATGGGTGTAAGGAGAGCAGAGTGATTATCAGTGTGCTTCTCAATTTCGGGACAGTTCTCACCATTAAAGAGTGGTAGGGATGTGTACTAGCTTAATGGCGCATCATATTTTGGAACTGTGTGAGTGAGGAGTTCTTCTTTCTAAATACTACTTCAGATAGAAGTAAGCAAGCTGGTTGAGGGGAAGCCTTTCCTTTCCCTGCCTTTTGAAACTGAAGGACTGTCTCCCAAATGCCTACACTAATTTTGAGGGAAAGGACAAATTCAGGCTGCCTGTTTTCTGAAGACGATGTGTACTCTTGGGAAAGGACAGTTTTGAAATCCCCACCTCTTCTCACTGACTAGATGCTGGTTGATTTAGGCAGGCTTTCCGTAGTCTTTTTGGGTTCCCTTCCAGAACATATCTCTGATGCTTTGTCAGAGCAATGATGGTGAAGCAAGTCTGTCCATTTCCCTGGGGAGTCAAGAGCCCCACAGTTACACTTGAGAGTACACAGTGTGGAAGCACCTTCACCTTCTCCTTCATCAAGGTCAATAAGCTGTCTTCATATGAAAGAAAGGCTACTTTTTGCTGAAATACAAAGTTTCAGACCTTAGTGCTCTTTCAGACCCATGCACAAAATTCCAGCATCTATTAACTAATAAAAATACATGTGTATGAGAAAGGTGCCAGCTGACCGCAGACCAAAGAGGTGAACATTTATTTCATTAGTTACTCTTCTTCTGAATGTGAAAGTGATAGTGACATAAGTATCAAAAGGCTTATCATTATGATTACACTGACTAGAGAATTAATTAATCAATGGCATTTGTCAAAAACTGCCATTGAAATTCTATTACTTCATCATTACCATAATGAAGAGATCATGTTTGCCCTCTCTGGCAATCAATCAAGCATCTGGGATACACTCCAAAGKCAAAGAACTAAACTTAAAACTAGAAGGTATTTAATTTTGGAAATGGGATATTTTCCTAGTTCAACAGGTTATACGCACTATTTTTTCAACAATTAGGGATTTGTTTGTCTCTTTGAGATGATATTGGATAAAAGTCAGAGAATCACAATTGCCAAAGCAAAATGTCTTATGTATATTGAAGTAGGATTATGAACTAGATATACATAGAATAAAACTAGTCCTTTATTCCATGAGTTTTTACTAGTAGATCTCAGAGTCTTTTATTTCAGAGATCATTATCATTATCCTTGTTTTTCAGTGGAAAAAGTCTCAGACAGAAGTGAAATGATGCGCCCTTAGACAAGTAGCACAGCCAGCCTGAACTCAGCACTCCTAAGCACCCATTATCTGCTGTGTTGTCAAAGTAAAACTTTGCTAGTTAAATTTATCTTGCTTGGAATGCCTTTCAAAAATCAGGGATGAATTTGACCCTCATTCATTACTGAATCACTGCATATAAAAAAGTAATCATGTAAATTGATGTCTCACAATAATTGAACTTACTACTATATTGTTTTGGCACAATTGTCTCAAGCAAATATCGGAAGTTAAAATCAAGGAAGTATAAACAGAGTAGTACTGTTTTTTTGTGGCTTACTGTCTTAAATGCAGGTGTGATATTGCACACTGTCTTAAAGGCAGGTTGCTTTTTTCTGCTGAATACCTAATGATGATACCAGATGAGTTTGTTGAACAGCATTCCCTGAACATGCAAACAAAACCATCTTCCAAGCATCAAGGTTTYGGCAGAACTTAACTTTTTTCACATAACACGAGGATGTGCTTTGTATGGTATTTTCCTCATTCCTCAGAGACTTGGAGTATCAATGAAAAATGAAACAGAAAATAACAGCTGCAGCTCCTGAACTTGAAGTCTCAGGCTAAATGTAAGCAGTTGTGTTATTTATGGGGTTGCTGGCTTTTTTATCATTCTACAGTGACTTTGATGGTAGTAAAGATCGGTAATCAATATATCTTCTTGCTTCAACAGCTGTATTGAGCCATAATTCAGGTGGTGGACAAACGGATGAGCCTCTGCTTAGCCATTAAGGAGGATAAAACAGATTAAGCTATGAAGTAGAATTTATAATGGCTTTAAATCAGATAATTTGCGGATGAAAATGGCTATGAAGGGAAGATTCCCAGATTTCTTTAAGGGTATGTAGAACTGGAAGTCTCCAGAGGAGTCAGACTGAAATTGTAATACACACAAACATGTGAAAATATGTATATATATATATACACACACACATATATGGAAGACATGAAATATACATTAAAAATACGATTATATATATGGGGTTTTGCCTTTTACACATTTTTATTGGTTATTTTTTTCTCAAAGACTTTTTCAATGTTTTCTAGAACTTTTTGGACACAGGCAAAATGTATCTGTTCTTCTGCCAGATATTTTCTCCGTTTTTTTGTTTCTCTTGTGCAAAATTCACCTCTTCATTCCTTCTTTTCCTCATCTAAAGAGTGGGAAATAATACTGGCCTTGTTTATAAAGTCTGTGTGTGTGTATGTGTTTACACACGTATGTGAGTGTTCAGATAGAAGGTATTAGTTGAGATTCATTAGGATAACCTTATTACTGACTCCTAACTTTACAATCTTTACCAGCCTTTCTAGGCTCACAGCAGTGGAAGCATGCCATGTTGTGCTCACACATCTCTACACATGCACTCACATACCTTGCACAAACACCCATAGCAAGAGATCATTAGAGTTGCATGGCTAAGCAGGCAGTAGCTGGGATGCCACTGTAAAGCTTGTACAATGGAAGTACATTCAAACAAACAGCACAGGAAGCAATCTTCAGGATCTAAAAGTCCCTTTTGATTGCTCCTGGTGGTACAGATCTTTAGACAGCTTGAGAGGATGTTAGAGCTGCCCCTTTCTGATTAGGGATTATAACAGCTGCAGCACATGGCAAATCCTCCAGCTGTCTGAATATCACCTCCAGAGCAGGGGGCCAAGCCAGCCGTGTAATCAGTGTTGGCAGCARGTATGTCAGCAGGTGCGGCGTGTCCAAAGGCAATCTGTGCAGTCTGGGGCAGGACAGCAAATTACGACTGTCAGTGGGACACTTATTTCTGCAGAGTGATGTACTGGTTATTTGTTGGTCCTTGTTCCCTGGCTCAGCCTCTCTGCTATGTTCCTGCCTCTTTGTGATGCAGGTTGTTCCCTCACTTTATGATCTTCTTGCTCTTTCTCTACTATGAACATTGGCATTAGCTTGGGCAGTTTATCCTTGCCTTTAATCCTTGCCTGAGTTTACAGAATTTTCTGAGGATAGCTTTTACTCCTGCACTTTCAAGAAAAAAATGGGCCTTTGTGGACAGAGCCTGCTGGTGAGCAGGATTTTGTAACACATTTTACCGCCATATACCTCCCTCAGGAAATACAGGTCAAGGCCAAATACAAACTATTTACAGTGGTAGACCAAATATTATTAATATATTTCATTCTTGGATAAATCTTTTCTTTGAACTTTCATTTGAATTTAAAGTCATATAAAATTATTTTTGTACTGCATCCTAAAGCAAATAAGTAAAGAAATAAATTCCAGAGGTCAGATTGGCAGAAGAAAGGCAGGAAGAAGTATATTTTTTCACTTCAAAATCTTGTCACTGAAAATTGCTCATTTCTTGCTCCATGATACCAGGTTTTAAAGCTTGAAGATTCTACAAAATAAAATGCTGTCTTTTAAAAATATATATTCCACAACTGGGTGAGAATAACGATGCTGGAAGTGATTGAAAAATGTCCACCAGCATAATTCAGGTGAAAGTTATGTGGAAGTTATCTATTCACATATTAGAAGATGAGCAAATATTTTTCTGGGTACATTTCAGATACTCTTGTAGTTATCCTTGTCACTGCAATCATAAATCCTTCTATAACCTCATGTATCCATGCTACTGATCCTTCAGTGTTGATAAGTGATATACATAAATTAGAATTATGCAAACCAATGTTATGTTCATGTGAGATTTTGAATCTATATCTGCAGAGATTCAAAGATTTCCCCTGTAAACTACCACTGTTCTCTATAATAGCAGGTCATTAAAGATTTTTTAATGCTACATTTCATATATATTTTTAAAAAACACATCTTTTTGTATTCTTTATGTTTCATATTAGCATTATTGTGTATAAGGCTTCCAGTTGTGACATACTCAGGTCCAGAAGTGGTTGGGAAGATGTTGATGCCATCAGGCCTGAAATGCGCACTAAAACACTAATACCAGGATGCTCAATCAGTTCTGTCTGGATGTCCTCCCATTAACCAGAAGAAAATTGCCCTCTGAATCCTCCTTTGACACATGTGACGTGGTTCACCAAGCACAGACTTGCCTCTGACATGTACCACCAGACAGACCCAGTCACATAATCTGCATATTATTATGTTTTTCAAAGTCTTGGCTATTCTTTTCTCTACCCTTCTACCTATCTTTCTCCAGCCCAGTCTCATTCCAAATAAGCAATCCTTTTCAATTACTTTTTTTACTCAGTAGTCCCTATTTTGCTCCATCTGTACCCAATCTGGTTATTTCTGACACCACTACCTAGACCATTACCTTGCCTTACATGATCTGTCTAAACAATGTGGTTTCTATCGGCCTAACTAAACCCTGCTCTGGAGAAGGTGCCCAGCACTGCTCTTCAGGGGTCTGAGAAGTTTGACTGTTTCTCACATAGCCCCCCATATCTACCCGTGAACTCAACCATGCCACACAGTGCTAGTGTGTCTAACATTTGTCARCTTCTCACACTGTCATCTCTCCCCATTTCTCATGCCACATCTAGTAGTTTCTTGCGTCCTGCTCCCTGAGTACAGCCTCAGGCTGGCACCTGCTCCATGGTTTACTCATTTACCTGCAGCCCTTACACAAGATCTCCATTACTCTACTGTGTCACTACTATTGTAGTAGGCCTTAATCATTTGGTTTGCCAGCTGTGAAATAACTTCTGTGTTCCCTGGCAGATGAGAGATTCAGGTGCTTATTGGCTGATCAGTCAAATTGATTTTCTACASTCATCCCTTCCACACTTGGCTTTGAAAAACAGAATCTTGCACCCAAATACACAGAGATGCAGAATGAGAAAAGGAAAGGATCAGTATTACGCTAAATGTTCTCTCTTTCTATTTGCTGTTTATACTGCTTTGCTGTTTATCCAGTATCTCTGCTTTTTATTCAGAAGTAAGAAAATGTTAGTATCTTCTCTTTTATCTCATCAGTCTTGAACTCATTTCAGTTCACTTTTAATGTGGTATTTTTCTGAAGRCCATAAAGTGCTGTCTTCAACTCTGGAGACCTTTTCCTTCGAAACCTACACTCTCAACAAGATACTAAAACAATTAACTTTAAAAGTGGATATCACAAAAATATATGTTTTTCTGTGTACTTCTTATTCCCTTTTGATATTTTTCCCTAAGATGATCCTGTATTATTTTCCCACATCTCATTAAAACATCTTTACTAATTCTGTTTCTAAAGCTTTAATTTTTTTAATGAGCAATCACAAAGTTGCAGATTCTCAARGGTGCCTTTCAGAAATCTCTGCTCTTTAGCCTCCTAAACCTTCTGATTTTATTCACACTTCTGTAAATATTAAAAAAAAAGTATTCCATGACACTGAAAATTGAGACAGCGTTAATGAGTTTCACATTGATATAGCACTTTTTTGTTGTTTTTTACCTTTTAAAATGTGAGTTTCCCTCTGGAAAAAAATGAAACATCCATTTGATGAAACATCCATGTGATGATATTTGCAAAGATTTACCAAAAACAAACAGTTACTAGAAATATAATTCTTTCCTTTTTCTTAAATGACACTCTGAGGGGTCATTTGCAAAATCACTGTACACCTCCAAAGCAGTCCTTAGTAATTGGGGAAAACTATTATTTTTGGCTCTTCAGAATCTATTCTTTGATGTGTCAGTAGCATTTAGGCTTAGGTCATCATATGATATGAAAAGACTGTAATTTAGAAAATTATCTGATAATGTAGATGCAAATGTAATATTTTCCTTCATTTTATTGTACATAATTGCGTGCTCAGTGCTTCCTAAAACTGAAAATCTTCCCCCTTCACCCTCCAAATGACAGAAATATGCCACTTGAAGACTTTCATGGTCTGTTGACCAGAGAAGGAAAGGAGTGCCTAAGACAAACATTTCCTTGTGTGTCTGTGAAATAAATAGTAGATATTAARAATCTTATGTGCCAATGGAGCAAGCATTACTATGAGTACAAATACAGAATTATCTGATGTGACTTTACCATGTATCTCCAATTCTTTTAAGTATAAGAACACTCTAACAGTAATCTCATTTCTGTGTACCACAATAACACAAAAGATTTTTTGTAGCACTTTTGGAGAAAAAAAAAATTGCTTCTTCTCTTTTTTACTTTCTTGATTAGCCAAGACAGAAATGTAATAATTACAACACAATAAGCTCTTAGAGACTTACCTTGACAAGAATCCACTGACATTGCAACTGTCTGTAAAATCTTTACCAGGTCTCCATAAACGTTCCTGGGTCTTCTGATTTTTTTATCACTGAACTGTAGCTGAGCTTTGGATAGTCAAACAGATTTWTCTGATCTACTTGTTTGTGCAGAGGAATGAAAGTCCCAATTCTCTATGCTTCTGCCTGCTTGCCTCCCTTAATGAGATGAAGTTTTGTAAAGCAAGAATCACTTCATCTTCCTTTTTTCTTTAAAGAATCTGGTKTATTTTAGGATGCTATAAAGGCTTTGGAGCTATAATACCCCAGTCATTTAGAGATATTATTCTTTATTTTGTTACAAATCCTGTAGAGCAATCATGTCTCTAAAGATGAACATCTTAAACTTGATTTTTTTCTCAGTACTTTTAATCTGGACAGGTTCTGGTGTTATTAGCCTCTCCTGTTGCGAGTTTCTAGCTTATCACCTCTTCAGAGTATATCCAATCACTTTATTTTTTAACCTTTTTTAAAAAGGGCATTCACATCAAATTCAGGGTGTAAACAAAATGCTTACAAAGGCAATTTTATATTTTCTTTTAACCTTCTGCCTCTTCCTTTCTGTTTCTCATCTGTGCCTTTTCAAATAAGAACTAGCTTTCTGTTTGTAGGCTCTCCAGTAGTCTTCGAAATAAATCATAAATCTGTTTGTTGTTGTTGTTGTTTTATTTTTGTTTGTTTGTTTGTTTGTTTCCTAGAAATCTGCTGCTGATGCACAAGTTAAATAGTGCCCTTTGCTGCACTGATGAAAGAAAGGAGTATGAATTTGACACCAGACAGTTCAAAGACAGTACAAACAGCACTGATCTTTATGAAAGATAAGAGAAATAAAAGGCAAGAATAAACACCTGTAAAATAATGATGTGTTATGAATTTAAKTTTGACATATCCTTTAAAGACATCAAGATTCTAAGGCTTTATTTTTTGTTCATCCAGTGAAGAAACAGTCATGTATCCCTTTCTGATTTGCAGGATAGGTTATTAACTGGACAGTGGGGACAGAAGAGTAGACATTACTGCTGTGTTCCTACACCCTCTTAGAAACATTGTCCTCTCTGTCTTATAGGTTCCCTTCTCTATCTAGTCAGGGCCCTATTGGGATAAATAGTAGAGACTAAAGAGACTAAATTTTTCCAACCAAATTTAGTTTAATACAGGAATGTAGTTCCTCATCAGAATTATGTCCCATGATTCCATCGGTTTTGTAAATATATATGGGTGAAGTATAGTAGGCAAAACATACACAAGTTGTAGGAGCTTCTTCCTTTTTTTTTCCCCACAATGATGCTGCATTTTTCCTTTCATGGCATGATTAATCATTTTGGTTTGTTTTAGATTAATGTATTTATTAAACATTTATGTATATTTGTACATATACAATAAATAATGTACATATATTAAATAGTGGTATGTAATACATAAATAAAATAATGTATGTATTAAACATTTGGTTTAATGCATTTATAAATACAATATAAGAATTAATGTAGTACCTAAAAGATATCTATCAAAGTTGCAAAGAACACTCTTGCAAGATAAGTAATTTCATGTTACATACCTTCTTCTGTATATACAAATATATATATTTACAAATGCTCTTGATATTGTTGGTGACTGTTAATGATAAGAAGCCTTTGTATACCTATGGAGCATTCATAAAGTCTTCTTTATAATTAGAGAGGTAAGGTTGTTGTATCTATTTGAGCATTCTTAGCATTTTCTTCATGCAAGTGATGCCCTGACTCAGGCAGAGGAAGAGCAGTTGGAAAGGCATGCATTACACATAAAACATGCATATGCCTGTAGGTGTCTGAGAGACACAATAGATGACTTTTTTTTCAGGAATTCTGCATTTGGTAGCTGAGGAGTTGCAAGCCTAATTTTGCTACAAAAAAAAAAAGGCAATTTATCATAAGAATACCAAAGCCTTGAGAAGTATTTCTTGAGAGAGAGTGCAACTGTACAGAGAGAACAAAGCTACCCATATTAAAGAAATATTAACAGAGAAGTTTATGAGAAAGAAACTCCTGATGTTTCTTATTAAAATCAATGATTAGTCACTGATATCGTTATTAATCTGGAATTGATAGGAGAGGCCATATTTTAGGTTAAAACCTCCTAGAAGATAGGTTTTTCCACAGTGAGAAGGAATATACATATCTTACAGCACTCTAGATGCTGGCAATCTCTGGGAAAAAATAAAGGCACACATGRACAAGTTTAATCCAATATGGTAATTCCCCATTCCTGATCTAATTTGGTCTCTGACTGTGCAGTAGCTTCATCATTTTAGTAACATAATGCTCTATCCTTCCTCCTCTTTGCCCTCTTGTCCCTACCCCGATTGCCATCCTCAGATGTGCTGCCAGCATTGATTTGCAAGTTGCACGATCAACCTTATAATTGAAATKAAAACTAAAAACAGTGTCATTTTATCACCAAGTTCATTTTTATGCCACATTTCCTTTCCTAACTTCTCAACTATATTCATGAATATTTTAGAAGAGCAGCCTATTCTGTGAGGATCGTATTTTTATCTGCTTTTGCACAAGACCAGACAAAATGGATCTATGGGTCTAGTAGAACTTTTTCAGCATTTCTGTAAAACAGATATATCACAAATTCATAGAACAATCTATGCTGGAAGGGACTGCTAGAGTTCCTCTGGTCCAATTCCCCACTATCATAAATAATTCTGGCAGAAAACATATGGATGCTTGCTAACTTGAGAAATATTAGCAAGAGCTTCTACTTCTTTGCATCATTTTGCATGTCAAATTCATGCTGTTGGTCACTGTTTTTTGAAGAGACTATGGAGAAAGCATATGGATCCAACATGGTTAGAGTATTTTCCTCCACCTACAAACACTCAAATTCCTTGGTCAAGTACCTTCAGGCCAGGCAAAGTTCCTTTGCAGCTCTGGACAGAGTACAATAAAAGGAGGAAGACTCATTTCATCCATACATCTTTTGAGCACCAACTTGGCAGCTAGCCACATATAGGCTTTCTATTCTCACATCTTCTTTCTCTGTGCTTGCCTCATATATATCTGAGGTGCTCTCTGCAGGTTTCTGCATGTTAATGAGGTTGTTTTGATGTGACTTTGCTGGCTTCACTGCCCTTCTAAGTGATAGTACTTGGAGACTGTGGTCATCAAGGCAAAGCATAACCGCTACTTCTCCTCTGTCCTCTACCTCTCAAGCATCGGAGTAAGGCAAGCGCATAAGCTGATGGGGATATATCCCTTTGCTTTCGTATTACTATACCTCTTCTTGATTTATGCAGAATGAAATACCATAGAGGCCTGACTGAATATATGCCTGCTGAGAAAATTAATATGCCAAGACCTGATTCTCATCTTGAATGTATTCATTCCATGAATGTAAGCAGGCCATATCCCTATTCTCTTGGCTTCCCTTCCTTCAGTATATTTAATTTAAAATTAATTTATAGTGTGTAATATAAGGAATTGTGTAATATTGTGTTTTATTTTGTGCCTTTTTCACGCACTAGATAATTGCTCTGGATTTAATGGTAACTTTTTTTTCCCTTTGATTGCATTTTCCAAGTATTTTTGTTCCTTCAGATGAGGATGTTTACAGTTAGCTATCTGCTACTAGACATCAGACTACATGGAAAATCCACACTCCCAAATACAGAAACATATCAACTGATGCATGCTCAAAYATAAATGGCAATTAAAAATATGATGCACAGAATATTATCTGCCGTTAATCTTTTGCTCAAATTAACTCGTGCAATATATCTTACTAGAAGAACATCCGTAACTAAATGTGACTTTAGACTTAAGAAYAAACAACAACAGTGTTTTAGTGCCTTCTTGTGTTGATGACTAGAAGTGCAGCTAAAAAGAGCCTTGATGAAGAATTTAATTCTGCTCAGACATAATAAAGGAACAAATTCCTGCAGCATTTTTCAGCACTTTGCTAATATTTTACAAAAATGATATAACAGGGAACAGGGAGAAGGATTTTTGATTCAGCAATTTAAATCAGTCATTAGTCACTTTTCACTCAAAAATTCTAAGATTCTTTTGTGTTATGATTTCTGTGCTAGGGAGCCTACATAGCTGCAGATCTAGGGGATCTGCTGTCGGTCCTTTGAGCCCAAGAGCATTTCCCAGAGAGATTTCCCAGRTGGAAAAAATTACATGGTAAAGTCCAACCTTCTCTGTCTGTGCTGTGGCATGGATACTCTGCCAAACTAGAGAGTTTTCAATGAGCTGCAATAACCTATTTCTTTAAGGAGGAACTAGTGCTTACTGCCTCCTGGACATATACTCGCTTCCTCTGCCRGCACAGTGACAGTTTTATTGCAAAACAGTGAAAAACAGAACAAGAAGACTGAAGGGGGAAAAAGTCAGCAAGGTTTGTTAATAAGCATTAACTAAGAGTTAAGTCCAAATAATCATGTAAGAGGAAGAAGTTAGAAGTGAACCAGGAGCAAGAGCATTAGCAGACAAGAGGGCCGAGTAACTCTATCTCTGTCTTCTTTTAACCTGCCCAGGTAATGGGAAGTATTAGAAATAATTTAGGCAATACAGGAACATTAGAATTTTTCTCACTTTTGTTTTCATATTTTGCTTTCATATTTTTTGTTTCGTATTGCAATATTTGCCCATTTCCTTGAATATTTAGATTTTGGATCTTAATATCCATTGAGGTTTCACTCTGGCTACATTGAAAGGCTTAAAAATGTAGCCAAAAGCCTTAAGACACAGAAGTAAGATTACCAATATTAWCATTTTACTAAATCATTTTGAAACTTAAGCTACTCACATTGACTGTTACTATTTGAGAATTATTTATATTCTACATAAGTGCATTTCTGTCTCTCTTTCTTGTTAAGAGTTTGCCCATTTTCTCCGGAAATGGATTGTGGGGAGAGATGGTAATGACTAGCAGTAGTATTAAGATAACATACCTTTCTGGGGTATAAAGCTATTCTGTGTGCTATAAATTGTAATGCAAAAATATAATGAACTGAAATTATAGAAAACAAAATGTTCACCAGACTTGGAAATGTATTTGAAATGTGTGATCTCTAGGGCTATGTAACATGCTCTCAAAGGAACTAACAGAGGGGACCCTGGTTTTTGAGTCACCTGAAGTACAGTGGTATTTTAAATATTGGCCTGGTAACACCGGGAGGTTGAAGACTGAGGTGACTTGGTTATTTTGAATTCTCAAGTAARATGTTCTCTGTAGCTATCAGTCCTGAAAATTCAGCCTGAGAGCTGAGATTCAGTCTGAAGTATTTAAACTTTACACATTATCACCAACAATAAAGACAATCCTACATGAATTATGCCCACAGTGATACGTATGTACCCTATGTGACTTTGCACAGGTGTAGCTGAAGGAGGCTTTGGAAATCTTTCTTTTGCWGGTGGATGAAGCTGAATGGATCCTGCAGCCCTGCATCTGGTTATTTAAGCCTCAAGRCAATTAAAAACAGGTAGCATAATCYTTTGTTATTGCAATCAGCCAAGAATACATTTATCTTACCAATAAAAAAGCAAAGATGATAGGTTGCTGTTTTGTATGATAAAATAATGCTATTTTTATAGAGCCACCAAAATTACCTCCGATTAAAGAACCTGAAGAATATCATAGAAAACTATAATCTATTCACAGAGAATAAACAGAATGTATTAGTAGGCATTTTCCTGTCTTATTTCTATTACTCTGTGAAGTTCACCAGCAGATTAGGATGCATTTCAGCTGATGTTTAAGAGACCATTTTCAAAGGCTGCATATATTTTACTGGGAGTATTCTGTCACTGCACTTTTATMAGGCTTCCAAGAAGCTAATCAATCATGAACTCTTTAGAATGGCAACAACAAAAAAAMCCTTTTGGGTCACTGTGTGAAACAACAAAAAAAATGGCATTACCATGGGAATGCCTTTGTCAAAACAYAGAAATAGAGTTCAGCCTGGAGCCAGATTTCTGTAGGTCAAGACATCAGCTGRTGTTGGTTTGAACTATTTTATTTTGTAGTTAAATAAATAGAGAAGAATCAGTTCTCTTAATAGAATTTCTCTTCTGGCTCCATGTACAGGCTAGCTAGTAATGATACACCTTCTAACCACCATTAATATAATTAGTATTTTCTGCAGTACTGATTTGCTCCAGGGTAAGAAGCGTTTTCAAAAACTGGTCCCCAGTCAATCACTGAATTCACCAGCTTCAGTGAAAGAAGCTAATGTCTTCTTTCAAAACATATTTAGACTACTTTCAGGTAAACAGCAACAAGATAAATTAAGCATGTAGGGTCAAATRTATCTGTGTGCAAATTTATTGAATATTTCAGAAGAAAAATTAACTCGGGAATTGTGTTGTCCCATATTGATCAAGATCAGTCTTAGGAATGTYTGCAGTAGCAAGCATATATATTGGCCTACCTGTTAGCTGCATGTAGGTATAAATGTCCTCTTAAATCTCACATTCCCATCCAATAGAGGGAAATGTGTATTATCAAAAAACAGTATATTATCTAATGCCACAGATTTCTCACGATGTCATTTGAGTTACTAGTTACTTAGAACAAATTATTCTAAGTTGCTGGGAGGTTTCTAACCTGTTCTAACCTGTTGGCAGGTTTCAGAGAGGAAGGGAACATACTATTCTCCCTGTTMACTTCAGTTAGAATAATAAACAATGGATATAAATTACAGAAAAATAAATCATTCTCTAACATTAAAGAAAGCCTTCTAATTGTAAGGATAGTTCAATATGAAAATAGATTCCCTTACTGTGAGATCTCCATCACTGGAGGTCTCTAAGAAGATGTTAGGCATCCAGTTTGGGGACAAAGCGGTTTAAGTGAACTCTTGAGATCCCTTCCAGCCCTATTTTCCATGTTTGCTTCTATTGTAGGAACTGAAGTATCTCCGTTATCACTACTTTATACAAAATGATCCCACTTGCAAATGTAATTCTATGTATCAGAATTCTTCCTTCAGRATAATGTCCCAAATATCATTAAATGTCTAGATAAATCAGAGCATCTGTGTATTAGGAAATGGTAAACTGGAAGGGAGAGGGAAAAAATAAAATCAAATAATTCACAATAAACCTAAGTACCAGAGTATCTTGATGTTAAAGATATAACATATAACAGAAGCCTCACTATTGAACATCTCAAGGTGAAACTTAGCAATATGGCACGGAAATCAGAAGGCATTCAAAACTGTATATGCTCTATTTTCATCAAAACGTGAATTTGCATATTAAAATAAAACAGAATCAAAATCAATTACATGATGCAAGGATGCCTAGATAAAGTCTTTCGTTTTGGATTCTTTTCCACTGTTGTCAGTGTTCAAACGCCTCAAACACAGTTATAATTGGGGAAAAAAAAAAARRGGGGGGGGCGATATGAGATCAGAACTAAGACCTTTTTCACATCTACTGAGAAAGTAGATAGGAAAAAGCAAAGGGAAAACAAAGAAACTGAAAAGAGCAGGAAATGCAGAGGGCAGCACAGTCTTTGTTCTCCCTCAGCTTTGCAGTAGGTGTTCAGGTCTCGGAGGGAAACAGTAAAACAGATTCATTAGGAAAGGTATAGCTTATTAATCTACTCTTGGAAGACAAATTGATTTCTTTTAAGGAGGAGGGAATAAAGAAAGTTTAGAGGAAAAAACTCTACATGGAATACTATTAATTTATGGAAATTACTGTGTCAGGCTATTCTCTTGGCAAACTGCAAGACTGGAAACAATGTTCTGTAAAATATATTAGCTTTGCAGTTATTTTGATGCAGATAACATTGCAATGGTGATTTTTACCAGTGTTCACAATGCTAAGTATAAAGCAGTCATTGGATAAGTACTGGAAGACATTTTCTTCTGTGATATAAACATAAAATAAGTTAAACATAAAATAAGTGTGTTTATCTTACCAAGAATGTTCCTTCACTAAGAGAACAGAATATGAGACTTCTAGATATCTTTGAAGTTCTACTATTTTTATTCTTTTTTTTGTATATGGATGTGAGTATTGCACAAAGTGTTGCTCTTTGCATATGAAAAGCTTATTTTTGGACGATGTTAAGCTTTTTGTCTGAGTTCCTCTACCCTCATTTTAGCCATACGAAAGTAGATATCTAGTCTAAATTAGTTCTGGCTCTTGCAATAATGAATGGAAAGAGATAGGTAGAGATACTCCATCAATCCCCAAACCAGGAATTTAAAACACAAGCAAAATGYTTCAGGAGAAACCAGAGTTTCTCCATTGTCTGTAAGGGGAGCTAGCAGTATAATAGATCAGATACTTAACTTTTTGGCAATTAAATTTCAAAAGAGATGGTCTTATTCCCCTCAGTTGTACTAAATCGTAAACCCTTTGTGTCATTATAAAATGGCATAACATTAATTTCAAAAACATTATAAYAATTCGGACCAATTTTGGAAGACTGCTTTTGAGCTTCACAGCTTTTCTAATTAGAAAGCTTCTGATTTCCAGCCTAGCTGCATTTGAGGTCAGTAAATAATYGCTTGTTTTTGTTCTTGTACCTTCTAAAAGTTATTTGAATATACAAAGTTTCAGGCAAATATGAAGATGGATTTTCTAGGCACACATGATTTTTCCACTGAGGATAATGTGTAATATCCACCGTTCTTTTAAATGCCACTTGGAAAGCCTGGGTTTTCTTGTTTTTATTTTTTTATTCAAGAATTTGCTGGACTCTCAGTTATAAAGTGGATATAGCGATATGAACATATTACTGTTTGCATCTTGAGTCCAAACTGCAAGTTGGATGTCATTACACTGTTTATTGTCTAATAATAAGAAAGAGATCTACCCCAGAATTTGAATAGAGAAGTCAAAGAAAGGGCTGGATAAAAAAAGCAGACGACGGGGTTCGAATGGGAGGTGTTTTGTAAGGGGTCGTGCCCCCTTGCTGTAGAGCCAGAATTACCTAGATTTTGTGAGTCACAAGCAGGTTCCACATGCTTCCAACTATACTTGCTTCAATGCATACTAGTAGCATGGTTTATTTAACTAGTAATACTCCTACTGTACTTCTGTTCATCTTGTTAATTKGGTATACCATTACCACAGGAGGTTAAGCATAGGAAAACATACGTCTTTATAAGACAGTCTGTAGATTTTGTGGAGAAACATCTGAAGTCTACAACGTGCAGCTTCTGAGTTGTGGAAGAAGCACTTTCTCCGAGAAGCACCTCAGAGAAGCACTTGCTGTGAGAAAGAGCAAGTGCTGCTAGCCTGATAATGTCACCCATTGCACAAGCTGGTGCAAAGAGACATCTGCCTGCTCCAGTTCTACACATAGAACAAGGAAAGATTTAACCATGCATAGATGTGTTTGGATCACTCTGATTGCAACAGGAACTTGAATTAACTCTTTTCCTTACAATAACACTTATTCTCAGGAATTTGCTCCTTGATTTTCCACATACCTCAAACAGTATGGTAATCCTTAGTAGTATCTGGAAACGTAAGTGACTTTTTTTCCTTGCAAGAGTAAAAATTCCTACACTATAATGATTTCCAGAACCACTACGGTAGGTACAATATTTGTTCAATAAATTAGTATTCAAAAAATATTTATGTACATACAATAGCCTCTTRATATTTACTCAACAGAAAAATAGACTTAAAATATTTGAGAATAAATAGAGGAAAAAAGAATAGGAAAATTAAGAGGAATAGAAAACTACACATGACCAGAGCAGGCAATGGTAATTAATTAGCCATTCTTTCAACAACAGTAATTTTCTGCCTGTGATAATAAACACTCAACCACCGTCATTCAAACTGAAGTGAAAAGAATATTCAACCAGAAACTCCTAAATAATTTGCACTTAGAAAGACCCCTAGAGTAAAACTCTTTAGGATTAACTAGATTTCTTTCTTTTCAGTTGTTAATGAAATAAACCCAACAAACCTGAACATTGCTCAGCTGTCTGACATTGCTGATATTTATGTCAGGTCCCATGTCATTTATATGTGCCAACCTTATGATCTAGAGAAGTCATTTGTGCATAGGCTTCCTTTATGCTGGAGTTAGATCATTTTCTRGATAGCTTTTTCATTTCTCAGCTAATGATAGCCAAATACCCTAACCCATGTTGTTACAGTATCATTTAAAAATTTTTTTGTTGTTATTTGGTTGGTTTTTTGAGCACTAACCTTCTTTAAGTCTGCTGGTAAAGGGGGCATAAATAACTATTCCAGGATTTCTGGAGCTCATAGGCAGTGTAGGCAGTCACTTGCAGAAACAACATTCCAAGTGAGGCAAAGATCAGAGTAGTGACAATTAAATATAAAGGACAACACAATCTGAGCAATGGCAGCTGTCAAGGAGAGCATAAATATTTAAGCTGGTGTAGAGTAGGCAGGAATCATTTCACCTGTGTGCACAGGATGTAGTGTGGAGGAAGTGTAGGAACTCTGAGGCACTTGGCTCCTTGCTGCATTTGCTGCCTTTTCATTGAACTAACTTTTTTTTAATAATACACGCTGTCAATTAGACCTCCAAAAGAAAGAATGCCCATGAAATGAATGTGTTTCTATAGCTACCTATTTTTATCACTGTTATTTTGGCCACCATCACTACATGCCTGGCCCAGAAATAATGAAGTTCAAATTGTGCATCATCTGTGACTACAGTTTAAGTGGGATAAAGGTCATGTTTTCAAACAGTTAAAGCAATGTATTGTATGCTCCAAACTTTCAGTTTGAAAATTGAACAAGCTGCTGAAGCTGGAGCTTCAAAGGTCRAAATAATTGCGAACTATACATGCAATAGGGAACTTTTTATATACTATAGCTCTAAACCATTCGTAAGGAATGATGCACAAGTAGATGACTTGTCAGTGCTACTCTGACCTAACGCAGATAGTAACTGAGGCACTCAATAGATGAGGTGCTTCCAGAAGTAGACTTTATTCCTGTCTGGTCCTAAGTGCCTAAATGGGATTTTGGTGCCATTTTGTTACATCTATGACACAGTTATCTAAAGATGAAAGTAGTTAATCCAGCTGCCTGTTCCAAAAACCAAGTCAGATTTGTTAAAGCTCTAAATTTGTCCACTGAAGATAGAGTTAATTAATGCCTTTGAAAAGAATTCTGGGGACTTCAAGATGCCTTTCTTCCACCAGCCTTTGAACACAAAATGTCCAATCTATTTATTTCAATAGAAAAGATAGAGGGAAGATCGTGAACAGCTCCTTCACAAAATGAAATTTTTAGAAAAGCTTACTAAGCAGAATAACCATTTTAACCATGCCTCTCTTCCTTGCGAGCAAGAGAAATGCTGTATTGGATGAAATATTTCACTCTATCTCAAGGATGTCATGGAAAGAAATGTTAATTGCTTTTCAGTTGAGTTATCAAGCTCCACTAGGGACCACAAATAAATAAAACTTCCTGTAAAATTTTGTATGAATGTGGTGATTTCTACATGAAATGCATTTTTACTATGTTATCCCAATGAAATATGTGATCCTCCTTTATTCTTTTCTATCTCCTGTCCTAAGAAATACAAATTCCTAAGGCCCTATTGTTGATTTAGATGGAAGCAGGGTAGCATATTACTCGTGAACAAGAAGCTTTCAGTGTGAATTACAAGGAAAGCTTCAAAATTCTTTTTATATGCTTATGTATATGATAGTTACACAGATTGAACTAGTAAGTCCCTGCAATAATTTTCCATGTGACTGAAAAGAGTCTCCATACAAGTTTTGATAGTTAACAAACACTGATGTAGGAGCCCAGTGGGTGATGTGTATTTGTTGAACTAAGCAGATGTTTTTCTGGTCCTAGCTTTTAAGASGGTCTTCTGTTTGATCCAAAAAACCCCTTTCTAATACATGTGGAACACMATGAGACTTAGTGAAGAATAGTTAACAGTCTCTGTTGTTCGTTACAGAGWAACCTGTTTTATACCAAGATTGTCTTTACCATGTGTGTCGTTCTATAGTTAACTAACTTGCTGTTAACTATATATGATTGTAGTGTATATAGTTAAGAACTAGTGTAAGAGAATTACAAACTCTATGAAGTAGCTTATAATTGATGCATTCTCTTCTTCAAATATATTTGCCTAGTAGATGGTGAACATGACACATTTGTATTGGATATGTTCTAACTTGCRTAACTGCTTTTCAATTTGTTAACAATGCAACATGTCTTTGATCGTCTATACCTACCTCAAATTTGTCCACAGGAATTCTAAATTTAKTGTTTAGTCACTGATAATTGAAGCAATATTATTAAACATTCTGGTGTGGTAGTTTAATAGTGCTATTTCAATTGTCAGTGACTGGTAATATATTATGTTACACAGCTCTGGGTTAAATTCTGCATGTGTTTTCTTAGGTTCTTGAGATGATTTCCTAGTTTTGATTTTAATTTCCACATAAAATCTATTGCCTTTGCTTTTTAACAGATAAATTCCTTCTCAGTTCTGTGATTAAATGTAAATATAAAATGTAAAAGGGAAATGTGCTCTTATTTTCATAAACTTTGGTGGAATTAACCTCACTTTTTGTGAGAATTGATTTTAAAAATAAACTTGCCTTTTTTACTGATTTCTCTAATTAGGTAGCTTTATGTATCTGTTTAGGGTGCTTTTTTCTCCCAATAGCAAATGGAAAGAAATTATTTTCCTCTTAACAACGAGTTTGTCAAAATTCCAAACAAAGTTTATCATAAGAATGTCATTGATAGTTTACTGACAGAAACTATCACATAAGAAAAAAATAGTTCTTAATTCTTTAGAATAATGTCCTGAAATTCTGGAATAAGACTATTTCTTGTTTAGGAATGTATTTACTTTTTTTTTTTTTTTTGTGTGTGTGTGTGTGTGTGTGTGTGTGTGTGTGTGTGTGTATTTGTAGGCCTAAACAGTTTTTAAAAAGCTGATGCAGGATCTTCGTGATTGTTAATGCTGATTTTACAGTAATCCATCAAAAACAAGCAAAGTTTCAGAGATTTGGAAGAAAGACACTATTATACCAATATTTTAAAAAGTGTAAATAGAAATAATATGTTTCATGCTAGGTCTGTCAGCCTGATTTTGTTCCAAAGAAAAATAATGTAATGAACAGTTCAAGCTGGACTCAGTTCATGAAAAATTAAAGGTCAGCAGTTAATGCTCATCAATGCAGTTCATTAAAAAAAAAAAAAAAGAGGAAAATTACATGTTTTGATATCCTGATATATTAGTATATACTTATACTCCTGGTGGCAGTTTACTCTGTTTCAGTTTTGAGGAGTTATTTTGCCAGACTAAATTAGAATACTAAAAAGCCAAGAGAGAAAACAAATTAATTTTTTTATTCTCGAGATCTGTTGCTGGAAAGATGTATTTCTAACAATCTTGTGCAGGGACTGGATCTTGGTTTTAAAATCAACATGTATCTGTGAATTGGTATAAAATATATTATCATAAACATATTATTGTATTATCATAAGTTGTGCAAATGAAATGAATGGTGCAGTGAATCACCAATTATGAGTGAGCTAGACTCTAAATGAAAACTGTTTGCAAGCTTGAAAAACTTATTTAATGCAGTCAAATGAAATTTCATCTATCTGAGAATAAAATATATAAGCCATACTTACAGACATGGCAATTCTAAGAAATGATTTGGGATTTATAGAAGATAATCAGCTTAATACGACATTTCAAAACAACACCATCACCAGCAGAGCTGCCATGCTGTGTTAGAGTAATTAACAACTGCAAGGTTACTCTTATTGTGAGCTCAGCTGTTAAAAATACATGAAAGTTCAGCTAATATGAGGATAATCTGTAACAGTAAATAATCAGAGAAGAGGCAAAGAAAGGAGGTGGATGGCCTTCACTTGTCCAAACAAACAAACCAAAAATATAAAAGCTAGTCAACAGTTATGTCAAAGTTGTACTGGATAGACTGAATCAGACCAGCAACACAGAAAACTAGCCTTAGYTGGGGTAGAGGTTGTGCTGTAGCTACAGCCCTTTCCTTGCTCATCTTCACGAAGCTCTARAAGTATTTGGTGATAGGCACTGTGAAAGCGAAAGCCAACATTTCTGTAGGGGCAGCTCAAGAGTCCATCCTTTACTCCCYAAGCAAGTTTGTCCCCTCTTCCTGACCATGCTTGGTCCATGTGTCACCCCATGACGGCCATTTGCTGTCACCCGTGGTGCAGTGCAGATCCTAGCCACAGCACTTGTGGCCACCTGCTCTCCTTCTCTGTGTGTACTCAGACACACATCCCACTGCCCCTCCTGGCATCACCCAGAAGTGGTGACCTCTTTGGGAAGTTCTGTCCAACTTGGCATTGCCCCACAATGCAGGAACATGATGGAGGCAGTCTGCAGCATGCCAGCCTAGAAAGTAATGCAGGGCAGAAGGACAGCGGTGATGGCCACCTGCCAATACCTGGATGAGCATCTAGAATCATGTAGACAGAAGGTAATTGGCCTTTTTGCTGCAGCTTCTCCTATTTCACTTGTGGATTTGTTTAATTTGAAGAAAAGTAAGCGGTGCTGTCTGAACTATGATTTACTGAAYTATTTCTGAAATTATTTCAATCCTTCTTCGYTTATGAGTCCATCATTTCATCAACAATTGCCCCAGAAGCCTCTTCAAGATGTTTCAAAAAGAATGGAATAGAACTAAAACAGTTATATTATATCTGTTTTTAGCAATGATGTGACTGCAGTACAGATGCTGCATCATTTCTAGGAGTCACAGTTCAAGAAGCGAATGAATGACTCAGTGCTTCATTGACGAAAACTTACAGGCGATACATGTGGATGATTACAGGAGTGGAAAACAAGCGTTTTCTTGAAGCCTTAAAGAGAGATGGAATTAAGACATGTAAGGTTATCACAGAACAAATTTACCTGTCTGTGTTGGTAATAATAATTCATAAAAACTTCTGGCAACAGCTTCTAGCAGCAGATCAAGGTATTTCAAAATTGGGTGACTAGATTGAAGGAGAAGCTAAGCATAGTCAGAAATGTATAACACGTTTCATCTTATTTGGCTTTCATTAGATTGTGGCTTTCTCAACTGTGTGTGTATGGAATTATGAACTCATGCATGACATTACAGAGTACTCTATAAAATKACCATTTCTACTACTCTTTATTTTTATTCCAAAGATAAGTATATAGACTCTCTTTGCAAAGAAGATTCCTGATCAAATCCTGCTTAGCCTCAACACTGATAAGTATTAGCACAAGAGTAGCCTTAATAAAATATTCAGAACTGATTGATTTAGTATTAATAATTCATAATTTTCATTTAATAATTAGAATAGATAGTGATTGATTTATTTTGCGAAAATCAAACTAAAATACATAAACATACTATAAGGAAGATTTAATTAATTGCAACAAAAAATATCACATATCTTAAGAGGAGCAGATATCTAACACTGCATTCTAATGCAGACTTACTTCTGTTTCTGAGGAAAAAAATGGCATGTAAGAGARAAGGAAATAAAATTGGGAAATATAATTTTTTTATAATATTTGGCTAAGCAAAAATCTTGTAAGCGTCCATGTCAGGAATAATCTATAACCCTAATAATTAGATAATCTCAGTCTGAATTTTCTTTGCTTTGAAAATCTCTTGTCAAGAATACCAAGTAAAGATGAATCATATCTTTTCATATTTTTTTCAACAAAAAATTCTGATTAGCAATCACTGCAGCATAGTAAAAAAAATAGGAAGTTTAATAATGCAAGTGTTTTCTAAGCAAATCATTTTAAATTGGTTATTGAAAGGATGTGTTGTTTGTAATTTACTTTTTTCATTTAACAGTTGTGTAATAAATTGAAAATTATAGTAATGTAAAATTTTTTTCAGCTATCAAATTGTATAATAGATCATTTGAGATTGATMTGATTTTGTTCCATTGTTCAGATCTAAATTTGAGTGAGAATTATTTCCTAGTCTTCTTTTTCCTCTTTTTAATATCCTCTAATTTAAATTTTCTTTTTTAAGGAAGAAGCTTTTGCCTAAAAAGACATTATTTTTATTCTCTTTTTCAAAAGCTAAGCACTTTCTTTTTTCTTTCTTTTCTTTTTTTCTTTTTTACTTTTTTTACAGAAGACAAGGGAGTAATTCCTTTACATTTAAATCCAGGCATGTGAATTGATTTAGAATGTAGTTACTTGTAGCTATTCCTGCATCTCCAACTATGGTTTCTTAATTGCATTCATTATGAATCCAAGAGCAAGTAAATTTTTTAACATAATAACACTTTTTTTGCATAAGCATTAGCTATTTCTAYAATAATGGAAGATTGACAGTAATCTGTCTATCAACCTGTAGAAAAGTTTAGAACTCTATTAAGCTTCTGAACTTTATTTACTGAGACTTTGGCGCATTTCAAGTCACTATTGCCTARGAAATGATTTAGTCTGGTGCTATGTAGAATCATATTTTATGCATATCTGTAAGAGAACGATGTTTATAATTTTTAGTGAAATCAAATCTTTKGTAGGATGTCAGTAAAATGTAWTTTTCCTTATATGTCTATATTATATATAAAAAATGTATATTATATATTATTATATATAAGAAATAAATTAGTTRGTCTTCTCAGTCCTGTTTCTGACTAACAAAACAGCAAAAGCTAAACTCTGAAGACATTGTTCATTAGATTTACATTTTGAGTATACAGGATAGTATTACCAAAACAAAATATGTATTGACTGTCAGGATAATAAAATATGTATTGACTGTCAGGATAATAAAAAAAAGAAATGAGTAAGAAAGTGCTGGCACCATGAGTAGGGTTGCTAGAGTTATCAGAAATGTTTTCAGGGAGAATAGCATTGCCAAAAGAGAAACAATTTGATCASTTATCTTAAATTTTGGGTCTTATGTTGTCACTTTGAAGGTGGTATAATAGGTCTATTTCACTGATAGCCCTTCATCAGAGGGCTTTGATAAGGTAATTATCCACACAGCAGAGATAATAAATTGTTATTCAGGTAAAGCTGCATATAGTTACAATCCATGCAGAAACTGACAATGTTTGGGTAACCTGACAATATCTCTTCCCTAGATTCTCTGAGTTTCAAATAGGATTTAGGAATCATAATTTATAGGAAGGCACTTTGGCATATGCGATATGGTTAATAATTAAAAGAGGACTGAGACTGACAGTTCCCTTACTACATAATTTTTGAGGCTTCAGAAATGTCTTGCGTTCTACTCCAGAATGATACCAAAGTTGTACAAAAAAAGAGCATTAGCGATGATTCAATTTATGATAAAATTTTCATTTCATTGATAAATGTATGTTATAATTATAATAAAACAGTTTTATTTTAAGTGTTTTGACCTACTTGATGAAGGACACAAGGTCTGTACAGTGCTTTGATAGCACAGAGTTCTATATAGGTCAGGACTATAATTACTGAAATCATGGTAATATTTGTGAAATTTGAATGCAATGTTGTTATTTGTAAGGAATTCACATGTAAAAGCATATGAAATACTTTTCCCTTCTTAGACTACAGGATGTAGTGAAAAACCTCAGATGGGAGCCCTCAAGCACACAATTTAGAGATGTCCTTAATGACATGAAGAGACTTTGCCACAATCATTAGATATGCTATGTCTTTCTTTTTCCTCATTTCCTTTCTCTTTACAAATTACCTCATAGTCTGTCAAGCTCCATTGCAGGATACATATTAAGTCAGCCTATTAAGGCTCAAAGCCTGTTGCTGGATCCGTCTTTTTTCTCCTACCTGAGGAACATTAAGGCAAAGTCAGTATCGTCGATAGGATTTACCATCACATTTTTGTTGGGTTATTGCCTTCAGCAAGTCAACTGTTCAGTTTATGATATATAAATTGTAAACCTTGTTCAGAGATGCCCAAGTGCTAAGACATGGTCTTTTATAAATGTTTTTCGACAAACAAAACCTTCTTACATATTAACTTGGAGGGATATGAGAGCGCTCTTTTGAGCTTATATTAGGGGCAGARCAAGACTCCAGTTGAATGACCCTTTCTAGTTCCTATAGCCCTGTTACCATTCACAAATTGTTTTGAAAATGATTTAAAAGTGAAATGGTGGASTGGGAACGTGATTTAATAATATCTTGAAAGTTTAATGCCCAGTAAGAAACCAGACTCTATGATGAAAAAGAGAAAGTTAACAGTGTAGTGATTTTAAGGATGACACAAAGTATTCCAAAGGCAATACAACTACCAAACCTTCATTATATATATGTCATCATACACATCCGTATACTAAAATTAAGAAATTTGAGACATCACCAAGTTTAGACCGAATATACATTCAAACTGAATTGTACTACCTTAAAAGATATATTCCTATACATTTTTACATAACTGACAATATACAATATATTGCAAGACTAATTTGGTAAAATAATAACTTTTGATTTAAATGGAAGAAAGCTGCAAATATATTCACATTACTTAAGTCAATTTACACCTGTCAATTTACAGAAAAGATTGATCCTTCAGCAAGTGTAAAACAGCTACTCTGAAATGCTTGCTTTTACAGAAATAAAATTTATACTGTTCACTGGAAATTTCTTACATTACACATAAATTTATATTTATCTTTCCCATCCTCATTATTATCTGTATCTAATGTCATTAGTCTGCATTTTCTGGTGCATTTGTAAATCTTAATAATAAATTGATCATTTTTCTATGCTATTCTGAATAACTGCAAAAGAATACGTAATCAAATTTTGTACTTAATTGATCAAAAATTTATAATATAAATAATTAGATTTTAGYTGGTTCTTTCAATAGTCCATTTCTGAAATTTGCTACAGATAATCAGCAGCTATACTAACATAGTCCTGTAATAATTAGCAGTCAAATTTCTGGCACTAATCATTGGAATCATGACTCACTTGCCAGCATTTTGGGCAGCCTTTGGATATAATGTGARAAAGCACTCAAGAGCATTCAACCAATTAGAATGCTTGGATGAGTTCTGATTTTAAAAGTGCCACACACTGTGGAATATTTTCTCTGCAAAATTTCCTAAAAGACTGTTCCCTTAAATGATTGGGACAAAAAACTGCAGTCAGAACATATAATTCTGAAAGGAAATTCTGCTGGTCAGTTAAATAAAACAGATATAATATTAAAAAAAAAAGAAAAATAAGAAAAAATATAGAAATGTGTGGGAGGGAAAGTGTAGTTCTAGCTCTGTGTTGTTCTTTTCATTCTAACTGGCTGTTTTGCTAACTGTTTACAAACATGTAGTGTGTAGATACCGTGATCAGGCTTCAATCACTAAGAGTGTTTGTAGAAGCTTTAAAGAGGTTCAGAATTTTACATTCTTCAGAAAATATGTTATTAAAGGTTCACATTTCATCAAAGAAACCACAAAGGATTAGGAAAAAATATCAGCACGTTCACAAAATATAAACATAAAATATAAATATAGCTGAAAATTCCTGTAAGTTGACACATAAAATACTTTTTTTTTTCAGTTTGTCAGTTAAGTTTGTTTACGGCAATTTTTTTCAAAATTCTGCCATTTGGAAGACTTGCTATTACGTAAAATCTGAAAATAATGATCCATATACATTTCCTGGCTTCATCTAGTGTTGGAGCAAGACATGGGTATCATCAAGTCCAACCACGACTCACAACCACTGTTTCCATACAAAGGAAACACAATTGAACACCAGAGCGAAGTTACTGCAGCACATATTGAAAATTAAGCATATCATATACATTTGACTATAAAGAGCTTCCTATTTCTCTGTGTTGAGTAGAAATCTAATTCTTGGAAGGGATAAAAGAAGAGTATGAACTTTCTCAACACGTGCAGTTCAGAAAAGAATTTTCTTGTGAATTTTGTAATACTGTAGTGTATAAAAGCCTAAATTTGCTCCATTTTCAATAATCTGTATGTGGGTTTGTTTGTTTTTAATCTTTTAATTCTAGGGAGTGGCAGCTCCTCTGACCAACAGTGTTCCTCTCAGTCTTTCTGTCCCTTGTTAATCCCCCTTTTTTTCTGTCTGAATTATCAGAGATGCTCTGTGGGTTACACAAACTCTGTCTGCAGACAGACTGTCAATATATTAAATTTTAAAATTCTTACATTATAAAAAGCAATTTCAGGTACAAATCTAAGTGCTGGTAGCTTTCACCGTGATTATTTTGCTCATTTTTAAATTAAATTAAATTCACTTCTGTAAAGGAATGGATAAGAGAAGAAAGATTTGTAGGAAATGATTTTAAGGAGCTATGATATGAGTTGTCTGTGTGATGTATTATGTGGCTATTTCAATAGATTCTGCCCTGTTAGAGTTAAGTTTAGTGATATCTTCACATATGATAGTGATATGTCTGCTTTCCTGAGCTTACCATATTCTTTCTATGTTTGTATCCAGTTCTTCAGACCAAAGCAGTTTATATGAAATTATATGAGGCTTCCTTGGTTTCTAAGAGTGTTTTGATTAATTTTTGTCCCTGGTGTGTGCTTGTGCAAAAAAGAAACGTGTAGATCTGCGTTCCTATTTTAATCATCCCAATCAATGCATCTCTTTGATCAACATCACAAATCACAGTAAATTGCATTTTCTACACCAAGTAAGCACAGAGGGTGCTGTAGATCGATATCCAAAAGGCACATAAAGCATCTAGAGCAAAGATCAAAGAGGAGAATGTTGCTTCTGACTTGTCAATAGTCTTGTGTTGTACTTCTACTCCTTTATGTCTTGAGCTAATGAGCTTCTGAAAACAGGCTGGCTCAGTGAGCTCCTATAGGGAAATTCACACCTTTTTCTCTGCATCAGCTTGATCTGCTGGCCATTCAGAAAGCCATTTTGCAACTCTTTTATTGTTCCCGTTTTCTGAGTCAGTCACAAAAAAAAAAAAAAAAAAAAAAAAAATCTGTGCAGGCAGCATCTGAAACCATTGAAACCGTTATTATCACCTGCTTTGGATCATAGACCTTAATTTCTCCTCCCACTAGGTCTTAATACAGCTTCCTTTTACCTCAGTGCTGAAGGATTTAGTATAAACATCCTCCCAGCCTAACACTAACCCCTCTASTGAGGCAAGGAAGTGCCAGTATCCCCTTCACAGATGGGAAAGTGAGTGTATAAAGCTTAAGATCAACACTGACCTGCTTTTTGCTTGTTCATCTCACCACAGAAAGCCATGCCATGCAGGGACCCCACATCAGCACTCTGACTGTTCACATATCAGCTTCCCACCACATGGCTGTCAAATAGCAAATAGTCCTTTTGCAGGCTACTTTTGAAAATTAAATACAGGGCCTTCTTCAGTTCATTTACTTCCAAAGCACTGGAAGCTTCTTTTTAACCGGGTGAGGATTATTATCATTATTATCATTATTCCAAGATTTGCATTGCTTTAGCACTACATTTTTTCCTCAGTAATTCTGTGCCTTCTTTCTCTGTTGTGCATTTTAAACTTTTCAGAAACAGATGGCCCACTCTTATATGTAAAATTAAGCATATGAAAGAGCCTACTTACAAAAAATAAAGCAGAATAACAGTTTGCAGAATCAAGACTTCAGGTTCCTTGAAATGTAGCCCTTCAAATACAGAAAGGGCTCGGCTGTGGATCCTCCTGGACAGCCATGTAKGTCAGCAAATTAGAGTCACTGGATGCTCTTTTTTTTCCCTTTAAGATAGCTCCATATCCTCTTTGGATGACTTATACCTCTTTAGTAAAAGAGAAAAATCAGGTTTCTTATCCTATGTTTCTTAAATTGAGATTGGGGAGGAGGTACTCTGAAAGAACCAGGATCCCGATGGTTATTTTTGTTGTAGTCATCAAGGTGTAAGGTAGGATTTGGGGGTGATTCTCAAAGCTAAATACTCATTTTCTCGAGGTACTCAGCTGAGAATGAATGGTGAAGTAGTAGCTTGGCTTGGTGTTGTRTGGTTCATGTGACCATTTTTTGTTTCATGAAGTTAGAGGAATTAAGCTAAAATGAAGATGACGTGGGGGTGGAAAAGCGTATCGTGTTTTTTTCTACTGCATTTCTATCCCTTGAGTTCTGGTCTTACATGGAGTCTGCTGGCACATGAGAATGCCTGTGCCTGGTTAGCACTGATAGATGGAAGCACCCTTTTACTAGCATTTGTAACAGCTTCTCATACTTGCAGTACAATAGCTCACATTGGGCTTTATATTTGCTAATAACAAAGGAGCAAATACTTGTGAAGATGGTCACGCTCATCACCATTTACTGAGCCTATTTCCATGTTTCAAAGAGTGCTTCATGAGCACTTGGTACAGAAACAGCTCTGTTTGTTGGAGGTGCTTGTTCCCCAAGCTCCTGGGACAGTGCCCAGTTGCAATCACAGCTATGTTATTGCAGTTCCTTCCTGTCCCTTTGATGTAGCATTTGCTTTTTAAATTCCTGCTGCTTTCATTCATTTTTCTCAGTCTGCTTTTTGGCTTTCTTTCTGACAGTGTTGAGGCTCTCTTAGGCAACAGGAGGGCAGCATGTTTCTCCCACCTCACAGTTTCATTAATTCATGGTGTTAAAGCCTCCTAGATGTATTACCATTAACAACCAGACGCACAGCAAGAGCTACATTAAATGGGGCATAGCYAATATAATGCCTAGAAAAATTCAGCTTAAATAACTAAGAAAGTGAATGCTGTTTATTTTCCAGCTGCTCTCCTTACTGCTCAAATTGCTGTAGGAGTTGAATGAGTTCAGCCCCCAGGAGGACTTAGTGCCATCCAGGACCAAGCCATTAAATGTCTAATATCTTGCAGCAAATAGTCAAGCAATGTAACTATTAGCAAAATTGACGGGACTGTATTCAGTTTCATGGTCCAAGAAGATCAAGTTGCAAATGGTAAAACTGACATCACTAAACTTAAATGGGTTATTTAAAGTGTTTTGTGTTAGATTAACTGAAGAGCGCTATATAGTCACAAAGACCTCTTTTTTTTACTTTTTTTTTTCTGTAAAGTTGGCAGAGTCCCCACAACTCCGTGCAGAGTTATTAATAGAATTACCATGTCAAGGAGGAATTGACATTTCTCACTCTGCACATGAAGAGAGGACGAGGCTAAAAAACAATACACCACAAGAAATTATTGAATTTACTGTTATTCTCCTAAAGATAGCTTGGCTAAAAAGTAGCAAAGCATGTCTTTTCCTGAACATTTTAGGATCATAGTTTTTTCTTATCCTTTTTTTTTCCTTATCCGTAACTTCCATGAAACATGCTATTTTTTCACAATACAACAGGGGAAAGCTCAGTATTTACAATCAAATAGAAATTCTTCACAAATTGATCATGAGATTGCAGGAAAACTGTAGATGCTGTGGATTAATGGACCGAGCACAACTCTTGATCTTGATTTTAGACGTATTACCTCCTCATTGTTCATTGACAGCTTCCCTTTCCTGTTTGTAGAATGGAAATATCAATCTTTTCCTAACATCACATCCCAGGAAGGATTAGGGTCACTAGCCTATTCCAATGAAGTGTAGTAGGAGGAAGACCAAAGTTCACTTTAGGAAAGATGGCACAAATTTTCTGCCTAGTTAGGCCCAATGRACATCTGTAGGAGTGTGAGGGTGACAGGAGGCGCAGGATTCCCTGTTGTCCCTTTCTGTTCAGCCTGTGCCAGTCATCACCGCAATGGAGCACCTTCCCAACTCAAGAATAAACAAAGAGCAGTATCGTCTGTTATGTGAAATTTCCTCTCTATTCCTCCCTCACAGAGAGAGGTTATGTGAATGCTCTGGGAGAGAGTTGTTGTGATATTCACATAGGCAAAAGTAAATGCATATTAAAAAAAAAAAAATCATGCATGTTCATTTACTGGGGAAGTAAAGGTCAAATAAATGTGCTTTATAATTCAACTGGAAAGGTTTCTGCTTCTTTGACATTCTGTTCTTTCTAACAGATTTTCAACCCCCCATCTCCAGTTCTCATTCACTATAAACTTTCAGAAATTAATATTGAGGTCTAGATGAAGCAAGGCTGACCATATGGACTTGTAAGTGGAAAGTATCATTATTATGTATTGAAGAGAAAAAAAAAATAATGGGAAGGACATCTTCTAAAAATTTGAATTGTTTACTAAAATTTACAGTGGAACTSTCTATATTGTTTTTGGTAAAGTATAAACTGTAAGCAATAATCCATGGGATGGGAGTACTCTGGAGGATCATTTCATTTTGAGGGGCATTCGCAGCAAAACAGATACAAATCCAGACAGTTTCATCACTGACTGTTCATTACAATATTCAGACCTGCATATCCGCACGTCCAACCTTCAGCTGATGCAAAATACCAGAGCACTCTCTGCTTCAGTGGCCCTCCCTCCTCCACTAAGTAACAGATCTCTACCAGGAGTTCTGGATATTCACATGGGATCTAGGCTGTCCTCTCATCCCACTGAAATGGCTGGGCAGGAAGCAGGGATGCTGCAGAAGCAGAATGATTCCTGAAGCAGACTTTTCTCCAGTTATATACTCTGTGGCCTCTCTGGTTTCAATAAACCTGCTAACCACAGACCTGGTACGTGGTGGGTACTAGACTCAATAAYTGCAGCACTTTTTCAGTAAGCCAGGTATAMATGTGCACAGCTGTCTGCCCCRGCTGTTCCTCTGCCCTGAATTTTCAAGCTTTCTGCCAGCAGCAAAGTTGGGTCCAGCTTCATGTGAGGAAAAAAAAATGTTCAAGTAACAGAATGCATTTATTTGTAAGTATGATCAAGAAATATCTCAAGTTGGTATAATGTAAGTCACTTTACACTTTTCCATCTCATTCTTCTGTCTCATCAGCAAAATTGTATTTATTTTATGTAGATCATGTTGTTGTTCTCTTAAATTGGATTTTCCCAATTCTTTCCTTCTTATTTATTTATTTACAAGCTCCATTTACGATTCCAGTGTGATAATTCTATAGCAAATCTCAGGTGAGCTTTGAGTAGATAAGGAATGAAATACAGGACATACTCAATAGTAAAATTAGCTGGAGCTACAGTTTTATTTTCTATACATATTTTATAAAGGAATCACATCCCAATAGCCCTTGGCTTCACTGCCAGTATTTTCCAATATTCCCTTACATTTGGGCTTACCTTCAGCTCACAGCAAAWTGATAAATGGGCCAGAGCTTAAGAGCTTTGGTAATTGAAAGCTTCCCTGCCATTTTCTGTGCACACAAGCAGAGTATCCTGCGCTGCAGAGACTCTCACAGAGAACATTCTAGCTGCCAGCACCACAGGAAAAGTCAGACACATTTCCTTGTACTAAGTTCCAACATAGCAGGCAGTCTAACAAACTCTGAAAGATGCTGTTGAGGAGGACAGTCGCTGACAAGGTCAGCCTTTGTCACAMTCCAGGGACAGGCACTACATCAATAAACAGAAATGGTCTAAGATGCAGCACAGCTTTTAACATACACAGACCTTGCGGTGCTTTCAGACATGGAAGTGGACTGATCAAGTGCCTTGSCCAGTCCCAGAGAACTAAATTTCATCTTCACATACCCTCCTGAAAAGCAGAACTGCATTTGGGCGAGTGGCTTCCAGATTGAACTTGTGTGTCATCTTAATCCAAGATGCTTATTTACCAAAGACTGTTAAAAGAAATGGTCTGCACAGTTGCTTGAGTCAATTTTTCATCAAGATATTTCTTCAGAAAGCCYTGAAGGTATTGAGTATCCACGCATGCACGGTATCATTGGTATTACCTTCTCCCACAGCCCATGATTCTGTGTGCCTCTTAGAGGCTCCTTCTTTGTGCAGTGCTATGACGAGCAGAAATTATTTTTAAAATATGCAGGTGATGCTCATGGTCCTCTTTTCTTCCAAGTGAAAATATTACAAATGCCGTGCTAACAGAAAGAAGGGTTTACTGTATTTTCTTAAAAGTTTGTACTCTAGAAGACACTTTACTGGGAAATGTCCTTCTCCACTTGGTGATTTATACAAAAAAATCGTGTTTCATCCTGCTGCCTTTGCATTCTGAAATGTCCTGTGAATCCAATTCTAAATTTCCAGAGTGTAATCACTTAGTTCTATTAAACTTTCTTCTTTTATTTATATATTTATTTTAATTTTTAGTATTATAATTCAGATTAAACTGTGACTAGAATATTTCTAAAAATTAGCAATCTAGAGTAACCAATTTAAGATGTTTCTAAAAGGACTACTTTCAGAAAGTCAAAAGCTGATCAATTTTCTGCCCTGCCTTTCTCTAAAAATTAGAGGCTTTGGAATGGTTGTTGATCCAAAACAAGGAATCACTTCTGAAAAGTGTTTTTCTTTTAATGTTGGCAACCTTGTCTACCTGGCTCTGACAACATACGAGTCATACAGCCTGGATCTTATAAATAACAGTCAGTCAGCGTAAAAGAGGCCMTACAGTTTAAGATGCTTTGATGTTATTCCATTTTACACCCTTTGATTTGATTCATAGAGTATTGCTTAGAAATTCTTTGTAGTGTTCCTTAGCATGATTAAATTTCCAGATGCTTTTCCTCCAATGTAGTTCTGATTATATCTAGGGAACAGACCTTTTTGGTTAAAGGGTGCCATTTTTAAACATTTTTTAAACGAAGTTGCCATTTGAGTTGCGGTCTGTTGCCTTCTGCATGGTGACAGGCTTTAAATGCTCTTAAAAAACAATTCCACCATTCTTCTCAAAAAGATTCAGTTTCCCCTTGTTTTTTGTATCTAAGGTAGTTTTCAGGATAATATTGGCTGCATAACATTTATTGAATTATTAGCCTTCAGACAGATTTAGCAAATAATTAGTTGATCTTAAAAAGCTGAGTTTTTACAAAGGCCAATTGTAGTATTGTCAACTGCTGGCTTACTGTGTTGTCTCTCTTTAGACAAACCTTAATTGATTAGAAATTGTGATTTATGGAAGGGAAGAAAAAGCAGCTGCTGGTCAGATTTTGATTTCATATAGATAYGAATTTCCTAGAGATGAATAATTATCTCTCAGTTTACAAGAYGCACTCACATCTAGATTACCATGATATGATTACAGATTGCATGAAATGAAATGGATTTTCTGAGCATTTATACTGGCTTACCTGAGATTAGATTCTAGCAATAACTTCAAAAGAGACAGAGAAATTTGGTCCATTGCATTTTCGTTCCTTCTAGTGATGCTTCCTGAACAGGAGCGCATGTTCGCAGTTCTCTATATATATTATTGTAGTAACTATTGTAATGTACTAATGTAACTATGTACTGTAGTATTGTATTCTGTCTGTTAAGCAGTACCATATCGGGCACAACRATAAGCTCTTTGCAGTTTTTATGTAGTGCTGTAGACGTCTGTTGTGCCTTAGAAAATTAAGTCAGAGTTGTGCTTAAAAGGAATGACAAGTTAATTTAAACCAAGAGTAAAAGAAGAAGATAACAAATGCAGGAAATTTTTGGAGGAGATGGGGGACTAAAAATGAAACAGTGAGCTTATGTGGGTCCCTGGTTGTGACTTCAAAAATACTTYATCTTCTTTAAATAAATATATGCTTGACTAAAAGTCTTTAAAAATTAAAGACCAGTCCAGAAGTCTATTCAAGGAAGTAGATCTTGAGAGGTACATAAGAGGCACTGTTCCTACAGAAACAGTACTTGTTCATGGACCATGCTCAGCTAATCAAATCATAGTGCCTGGCTGAGACAAATTTTCAGGACTTCTTGTAATTTGAGTTGATATACTCACGTGTATATGTTATCAACCGTACAAATAAGGAAACCAAGTTCTTTTATTCCCTTGTAGACGAACTATAAATTTAGGATGAGGACTAAAGGCGCCGGAGCCAGCCCCATGCTGGTCTGCTTAGCACTGCTGTTCGGGCTGTCGCTGCTTGGCAGCAGTCCATGCACACGGCTGCAGTTGCACCCTCACTTCAGGAATTTGGCTGCATTTGACAAAGGGAGGTAGCCGAAGTAAAGCACCAGCGCTTTTACGTGGCAGCCGAGCGGACTGCACTTTCCAGTCTTTCCCAAGGAGTCGTTAAGTTGGACTTCTGTAAGACTAGAAGAGGCAAGAACACACACAAAAGGCTAAGTCCAGTCCGAATGGAGCCATACAATAGCCACACCGTGCACAAAAAAAGTGTATTTTTAACCTAGTGTTTGTGAATTACCTGCCCTATACCTACTGCCTGGTTTTTGACCTGCTGCAGCCTCTCAAAGCAGCAGTGATGCTATTGGACTAGAGGGTGGCTTATGCTGCTGTTTCTCACTTTGGCATTTCCCCACAAAATGGCTGGGGAAAAGTAAATGGAAACAATGCACMTCTTGCATACCCCAATACCATGACTCAGGAAAACAAATTAAACTGGGAAAGTGCAAGTTATATAAGAACTGTGAAATGTTGTTATATTTTTACTAATTTACTGGGTATGGTAACCTATACAGTCACAGAGCTTTCAAAGCAAATTTAAATGGTCCCCCAAAAAGAAAATTTTGAGAAGCACTGTTAACTTATCACCTATATATACTACTACTAAGTCAATATATAATACTGTTTTTTGAGGGAAAGAAAAGAAAAAAGAAGTCACAGACCTGATCTCTAGGGTTTTAGATTTTTTTTCTTGAAGACTAAAGGCTTAACTGTCATAGGAAAATCTGCCAGGGAAGATTTCAAGAGAATATTTTAGAAGTAAGAAAATTGCCACTAAGYTCCCACTTTCCTACAGAAAATTTAAAGTGAAGCAAAATGCTAATTTTAGTGCAGCTTTGACAAAAGCTTGCTTCACATTGGTTTYCCTGGCAATTATTCTCAGTCAAAACAAAAAGCAAGGAAAAAAAAAGTTATCTTGGGTAAAGGCTAATGAATACCAAATACTACTGGCCTAAGATTGGATAACTGGAGGGTAACTCCAACTGGATTGGATAAGTTGGAGGATAACTGCCATTAAAACATATGCTATACATCTGATAATGTATAGCACGTTGTCTCCTTCGACATTTCTTGATCCATTTCTGTGTGATTGCAGGGGATTAAATTTCMTGAAAATATTGTCTCCTAAGTAGACGGATAATACATTTCTGTGATACATACAGTTTCTCACMGGGACAGATCTCTGCCCATTTACAGAAGTGCTGTCTTGCCAACCTGGGAATTGGACAGTTGTTAAAGATGATCTAGAAGGATTGATGGATTTTGTTTTCATAACGTCCATCAGAAAGACATTTTCAAACAAAAAGAACTACTATTAAATATGGTGTGCAAGCAGGACAGTAATCAGCTCGGTGCTTTGATGTTATACACAAATGCTAATATGACATYTTTTTTTCCACTATACAGGCAAGTTCATCACATTCTGCCAAAAGCAATCAGTAAGAAAATTACCCAGTGCCTGAAAAGTCCTTCTGGAACAGACTGAAGACTCCCTTGTAATCTTTTTCTAGACCATTTATAGTGATTTTATGAAAAGTTCCAATCATTTTGTTTGCAAGCTATTTAAATACATTAAGTTATTTCCAAGTGTTACTAGACATTTTACCAGGTTAAGAGTAAAGTTCAGGTTTCTGTTTACTACTGTTTGGAAAAGRAATACCACAAAATGACATGTTACAGCATACTAAAGGCATCATCCACAAGCCACATTTGAACATTTCTGAACTTTTTCTCTGGTCTGTTCTTGGATATATTTGATATGTTACAGCTTACCTAGTTATCCTCTCTGACTGTACAAAACTTTCACCTCAAAAAAGTTTCAGTTTACAAACAGCAAAGAGAAAACAGCTAGTACCAAGCAGAAAACGGTGTTGCCTGCATACAGATACAAGCATCAGTAGACAGATGTCCTCCAAACGTTTGCATTTTTGTAAGCAATGAGTAATCAACAGTGTTGAACCGAATCATCAGATTATTTGTTCTATGTCCTGCTCCAAGCAGCCCTGGTAGAGCTAAGTGCCCAGAGAGGGAGGGCTCTGCTTCCATCTCTTGGTGAACAGGAGGAAGAGCAGGCAGAKGAGATTTTCTTTCCTCTGAATACTTTGCTTACTCAAATGCCAGGTGAACAGATGCTTCACAGGGAGGGAATAGCTGTTCTATGACAAACAGGAGAGTCAGGATACAGAGATTCATTCATCCAAGCTTTTCTCCCAGACTGTTCCGACTGCTGCTCTGAGACTCGCCCATAACCACAGATACGTGTGAAGAGGGGAGGCTGTGGAACCTATCTTCCCTCAAACAAAAAAGAAAAAAAAAAGGAAGAGGAAAACTGCATCCTGTGCAAAGGGTTCTGTTCAAAGTTACTATCAGAGGCTGCTTTCTAGCTATTAAAATGCATGTGACTTTGGGAGGACTCTTCAATATGAAATGACAAAGAGGGAAACAAGGACAGAGAAGTGCCTTTTCCAGGGCATGGCATTGGCTGCTGGAGTCAGCAAGAGAGGCAGCAGAGAAAGGAGCAGAGCTGAATCACTGATGTTGGCTTGAGGGGTCAGCTTCAAGTGATGACTACAGAGCATTTCCCTGCTGTCCAGAACAAGACCAGAGACTGTGTCTCAGGAGTGAGGGAATGTGCTAGCTATTGACACCAGATTTCAATGACAAATTACTTATCAGATGTTCAAACTAGTAGGTTCCGAGCTGAATTAACAAACTCCTGCTAAATTTTGTGGGTATGGAGGAGAAAGTCATGCCAGCCCTAGCACAAGAAGCCATTCTCGCAACTCCTCGAGTTGTATCGTAAAGTGTCTGAGGCTGAGACCTGTGTTATGTAACAGCGAGCACAGAGGATAGGGAGAGTCTGAAGAACAGATCAGAGGAAGCAAATGTCAGCACCTCCTGCTGGGTCCAGCTATTCCACTGTCTCATGAGGTCAACAGGGGTATGAGATTGGTTCCTGGAGTGACCTGGCAATGTCAGCCTCAGCACACCTTTCTTTCTCCCTCAGGTAGGTATTAACATTTCTTAGGARTTCTCCCACACCTTTACCATTTTGCTGCCATTTAAGGTTCATAGACCCGATGTAACAAAYGTTTACTGCACTACATCCATATGAGTTTCAAAAGCTACAAATTGAGCAACTTTATAAAATATGTTACCCTTTATTTCCTACCCTTTATTTCCAGATAAAATTGCTATAACATTTCATGGGTTTTTTTCCCCTTGAAAAAGTTCCCCTTGGCTCTCTCAGAAACTCTAGGTGGAGGCTCATGTACRTTTCCAATCCCAGTTCTGCTTGCTGCTGACAGCTCCAGTTTAAGAAATATCTATATTATAAAAATTTTGTAGCATGAAATGGGACAAGTTCAGAGGTGCCACGATACCTAGAGAATGCAGAAYTCATATCTCTATGCTATGAATAAGGAAATTGATTTGAAGACGTAAGAGAGAATATATATATATATATATGTTTCCTGAAACCTTTCTTGAAAAGCCAGAAACTCTAGTAAGGTAGAGTGATTATAGCCAAATCTYTTTGCCCAAATTCACTTCCATAAGAGAATTAAAGGTTATATAGGTGAGAAAGTTAAATGAAAATCAGTATTTCATGAGTTGCACCTAAAATTTGATCTTGAATATCTGTTAACTTATTARTGCTCTTAACCTCCTGACCATCATCCAGTACAAGCAGACTTATTCAAAATATCATATATTTCCTACCATTCATATGTTTTTCTTAGCCTTTTTTGCCTACTAGCCTTAAAAAAGCTACTGACTGCTCTGCCAGTTGTTCCTGTTCACTGTTAGTAATAGCCCAGACGTTTTTCAGTGCAGGGTGCTCAAACCACCAGGTTACTGGGACAAACCACCATCTCACACTGCTGTGCAATTAAACCTTTTAAAGTCCCACCATTCTAATTGTTATAGAAGGGGAAAAAGTCTGCAATAACTTGATAAAAACATATTTACCTCTAGGAATAGTGCTAGTAGTCTTCGTCTAGCTTCTGACAGAATATATTTGGTGAAATGAAAATGCAAGTTTACTATTGARCTACAGGGTAAATCAAGTCAAGAGGAAGTTGTCTCAAACATCAGATCTGTTTCAGAATCTGGTCCCTTCAGTTTAATGCTAGTGACATTTTTATTCCCATTTGAGTAAATAGACTTTTGTTTTTTGGTGGCTGTGGCACATAATACCAGCCTTTGAAACGCTGATTGCTCAGCCAAAGTTAACAGAAACAGCTGCAAAACAAGATGTCATTATCTCTGGGTCTTGCTGGTAGTGAGCTACAAGTGTGCTGCCATCTGCAAAGAGCAGTTCTTTAATAAGGGGACCTCTGAAACCTTTGTTTCTGCATATAAACAAGCCAAATTACAAATGTTGCCTGGGGAAATCTGAAACCTGACTCTCAGTCTGTGAATTTATTTGACCTATTGCTACAGCAAATACAAAATCTCTGTAATAGTGAGATGCTGTGGCTCTACTCACTTTTCTCAAACCCAAAAAATGGTCCATCTTTTCATCCAAACAGCAAACTCAAGAGGATCAGGTTTTCAGCTTATTCACTTTGTGCCAAAAAAGATCAATTACCTCAAAAATAAAACAGCTCTCTCAGATAGCAGCATAGAAAGATATATTTCATTCTTTAAACTCTTCCTAATAGTGTCAAATAGCACTAGATCCCATTATAATTAAAAGCMCTGTCCTGATTTTACAAGAACCGCAGTATTGCACAGACATTGACAAGGACAACTAAAAGCAGTGTTTCCCTTGAAGCCCATATAAATATGCAGTCGCATCTGTAACTACAGCAGACTTTCCTAATCCATTGCTTAGCTGATGGTTCAAATGCTGCTGCTGCTGCACTGCTGTTTGTGGAGAGAAAAAAAAGAATTATATAGTCAATGGTTCAATCTCATTTTAAACAACTATTTTGTACTATATTAAAACAATATTGTAGAAATAGCAGATCGTGACTTTCTGATCAACTTCAAAACATTGACTATAATAACAGCCTTTTTCAAGACAAACATGGGCAAAAACTAGTATTAATAGAATGTAGTCTGAAATACATAATGACAACAGCACATTCTAAATAACTTCTTACAGGTAAAATGGGAAACAGGTTATCCAGGCAATTTCATTCCAAACATTTAGACTAAATACTGAAAAATAAAGAACCTTGCTGGATGCCCATTAAAGTCAACTGTAATCCTGACATTAGGAGCATTAAATGGTAGATAAGACAATTTTGTTATATATATATAGAATCTCCATAACAAAAAAGTTTCTCACTTCCATTGTGTTCTAGATTTTTGTAAATTGTTTCATAATACTCTGCCCCATCCATTCCTTTTTTTCCCTCCCCCCAAACTCAGAGATAATTCATTGGAAAAAAAAAATAAAAAAGACAAATTGTGAATTTAGGTCTTAATAAAAAAAGCAAGAGATTAAAGATTAATAGGAGATTGTTTGGGGTAAGATATGCAAAGAAGTATAGAACAAGAGACATGAACAGACAGTAAAGGCCTGGATTAGGAACAGTGGTCTGAACAGAATGATTGAACAGCTATCGAAAGGCACTGAATTTATAAACAAGAGCTCAAAGAACAACGCCGAATGGTTTAAGTGTAGGAAACGGTGGTAAATATGAATGGCTGGGCTTGTTCAGAGCTGTGGGAAACACTAAGAAAGTCATAGAAAGCTGAAACCCTTTACTCATTTCAACGTATTACATACAACGTTTTCTAGCTCATAAAAGTGTTTACTCTGATTTTTTCCTTCTGATATGTGGATAAAGAAAAAAATTTTCATTCTGATCCTTTATCCCTTCTAGGTAGAACATCCATGTATACCCTCTACGGACTTACTAAAGCTTTAGGAGAGGAGACTTGCATTAATGTTTTTCACAGCTTTTCTCAGAGTAAAACTCTCTTCCTAAKTTTATGCACGTACTGAAGACTTAATGGTCTGAGTGTAAGCTCAAAAAAACGAGCTTAATTTTAATGGAGTTTTGGAATATTTCCTAAACAAGGAGGCTTTCATGAGCRGAGGCCTTTGAATAGAACTGACACTCTTTAAAGCTGGAAGAAAGCTGGAAGGAAGATAACTAAACAGTTTTTAAGCACTGCAATTAACCAATAACCTAAAGAATAATAAGGTATTCTCTTTATGTCAACATCACCCCTTTGCRCACTCTGTTAATAAACTCAAAATGCATCAAGCATTCAATTCTGCCTTGTTGTCCTTCACCACTCACTTTCAGGCTTTTTTTAGCATAGTATTGAATTAAACTTATGTTTTTATTCTTTTAAAATTTACAAAAATACAGGTATCCCAGGTTTGGCAGACTAAAAAATTATCTTTCACTAGTCAAGGAATTCCCCAGAAACAGAACAAAGAACTTAAAAACATTATCTGGTGTTCATTGTRCCCAGCACAAAGCCTGTTAAATGGCCATGGGTACAGGAATAGCAGCAAAATAGCATGTATTTCTCTGCTTGAACACATTCCTCAATGAACTCCAATTGCTTTTACTATTTACTTTTATTTGGGATYGGTTGTGGACTTTTTTATCAGCAAAGCATGATCTTTTCAGAGTGTCTCCTACCCTTCTATTCTCTTGGAGGATAAGAAACTCTAATACACATTTATCACATTCTTAAGAGAAGAGAGAGGTCCATCCCCTACTTCAGCAGAGGGTATGGACCGCGCAAAGATAAGACTTTTTGTGAACAACAAAGCTGAGTTTGAGGCATATTCAATACTGCTATCACTTGCAAAAATATTTTTCACCATTTTAATATTTTTCTGAGTTCTCCTTTCAGAGGAAAACAAGAGCCAGATTTAAATAAAGACTTCCAAGCTGCCATCCACTCAAAAAGATGTGTAACTCTGAATGACACCTCTTTATTTGAGAATGTAACCAAAAATGGCCTGACTTTCTGAGGGCAAGACTGTATTTTTTAGCTAGTATTTTTTATTAGAAAATGTGAGTTGTTTGGAATAAGAAACTTTTCAAGGCCCTCAAGCTTTGCAATTCCTGAACAGAAGGTTAAACATCAAGCTAAACAGCAGTTGCTCTTAGTTTAATTATGCTAATTTGTTGGACAATACAAGAGATTCGGCCCACGGAGCAGGGGTGGGGTGGGTGTCAGGGGAGAGATATGGGCATCTGTAAGACAAAGAGACCAACAGGAGGTTTTGTGTGTGTAAAATTGAAGGGTTACCTTGGATAGGAACAGAACAAGCTACAAGCGTTTTTGTTTAGCCTGCCACTCTCAGCGTCAAGCAGAGTTATGACTTGCAGTTCTCCGTGAACTGATTTCTCCTCCATGAATATTAAGCCTGAAGAAAACACGAATGGTGGTTTTGTGGGGAGTGACTTTCAGGGAGCTTAACATCGACTTTTTTTCTTATGACTGGAAATTTGAAGCATTTCTCCCAGGATTAAAAAAAAAAAAAATATCTGTAAAAGCTGTACAATTGCTACCAGCATACTGTTAAAGTAAGTGTGCCTTGACGACAGATTCATGGGGCTGAGATGTTTCAGATTTTTCCATGCTCTTACAGGTGTCCTGCAGAGTAGCCCTTCTAGATCAGCTTTCAATACCTGCTGACATCTGTGTAGTTTGGTCTCAACATTTCTGGCACTTTCCGTTCTATATGTAACATACAGGAGTCCGGGCCAATTTTGTGAACAGAACTAATATGGAGTTTTGGCAGGGCACAGTGCCATCCTTTACCCAGCCCTGTGCCTTTTTGTACCATCTTGCCAGACTGTTTTGGCTGAGTGATAAATGCAGCAATGTGTTCTCTCTTGAGTTATTAACATTTCTGGATTTGTAGCACGATTTGACAGGATCCAGATGCCAAATATGTATTTTTTCCAGTGCTGTTGCCTTGAGGTGCACCAGGCTCCAGACATTCTAGGTGCAGTAGGCAAGCTAAATAAAGTTTCCTCTCGAGCCAACATTGGAAACTGGAATTTGGAAAGCTGGGAGGAAGACAGCTGGCAAGACCTGGCAGGATTCGGGATTCAAAGAGATTTTTCAGAGCACACTGCTCTTGATTTTTGAGCCCATGACTGGCAGATCCGTGCCTTTTTTTTTTTATTTAGGCATCAAGCTTCAGGTGCCTGCCATCAAAAAGAAAAGAAAGAAAAAAGAAAAAAAAAAGAAAAACAGGGAAAAAAAAAAATAAAGTTTCTCCTCGGGCTCTGCCTGCTCGGGTGCCGGTGCCGTGCCGCGAGCACGCTGAGGAGCTGCGTGGTGCTTCACACACTTGCCCTGGGCCCTGCTGGCACACACCCGTGCGGGCCGTGGTGAAACCCCCACCGCACGAGGCGGCCCCGGGGGGCTCCCCGCCCGCGCCCCGCCGCGGAGCAGCCGGCGGGGCCCGCGCGCGTGCCCGGCGGCCGGGCCC